>JANAVB010011199.1:41852659-41875159 GCA_029216955.1 Iris pallida | reverse complement strand
CATCCGACAACGGCCACTAGCTGCTCGCTAGGTATGGTCGGGAGGTATACTAGTGCTTGTATGTTTACATCGGCTCGTGATCCAACGTTGTCTCATGCTCCGATGTTATTCCCTTATCTACCCACCCATACGTTCCGAAGTTGTCTTCATATGCATTCACTTAGACTAGTTAGCATACCCCTTATGTTTATATCAGTATTTTCTTTATGGCATGTTCCTATTTGTATCTTGCTATGTTCCTTAAGGATCCGATTCCTTTCCAGATCCCGACGAGCATCTATACTCGACGATATATGGTTCCGGAGTTGAGGCGGGATACGTTGCAGAGGACTTCGAGGTGCTACTTGAGGATTTCCCTTGATTAAGGGTATGCTGCTACTTTGGTTCAGAGCTTCATTTTCTAGTTAGTTGTTGCACTTGGCTAGTTATCTTCCATTTCCTGTATTTTCATCCTGATGTACTGTGGGATTGTTTCTACCAAACCTGTATTTCCATTCAGTTGTATTCGGATATTCAGACTACTCTGCATTTACTTTAGTACTTTTCTTTGTTATTTTTGTGGATGAGATTTAGAAGCTTGCCTTTGTTGGTTAGTTACTTTTACAATATAGTATACCTAAGTGAGTCCATTAAATTGGGCAACTCACTCTAGGTCATATCAGTTGGCTAGGTTATGCCCTAATCCCAAATATTTGGGAGTGGGGTGTGACATGGTTTTAGTGGTGGCCCATGCAGGTCTCGTTTATCATTTCGGTTACGTTACTGTACCGATTCGAGCATGTGATTAGGATTATCAGTGTTTGGATCTCACCCACTTGTTGATTATCGCCCTTCAATTCTCTCAAACTCTATTGTTAATTTTCTTGCATCCTACTTTCTTCTGTCCCTTTTGTAATAGAATTATGTCTCTTTCAGAGAGATGCATTTGTGCAGTGGACGCACGGCTTTTGGGGCTGTCCCAGCATCCGACATCGAACTCGGCGATAGGACTCCAGCTCCTATAGAGATCCAGACTTCCGGACGAGTTTAGACCATTCCGACGACTCCATCAATTCATGGGGGATTCGTACCACAACCAGTACCGGTACACCAGAAGGCCCAGACGTCACAGACGTCGATGAGACAGGAGGAGAACCCTTTCCTACCACCTTCTCCAAATCCTCCCCAGATACCGCAGGGAGCATACTCGCAGTAGATGCCGTATTGTCACCCCCAGTTTTCAGAAATAGGGGTATTTTTGTCATTTTATATTTTTGAATATTTTTAAAATTTATTTTATTATTTATGATATTATTTTGGGGTTGAAATTTAATTTATTATTTATGATATTATTTTGGGGTTATTTGAGTCGGGTTCGAATTTCAACTCAATCCGACTTGAAACGGGGATCCCGGGGATAGTTTGACTCTAGTGGGACCCACACACTAGTTAGGCATGGCCCACATGATATTAATTTTAGTCCACATGATAGAAATATTTTAGTTAGAGGTTAGACTAATTATTATGGATAAGGTTAGTGTGATTAGAGACTTTAGAATGACTAATTTAGCCCCAACCAATTAGCCCTTTCCTAATACTAATAGAATAGGTTAGTGGGGGCATTTTGGACCTTACCATAATAGGACAAATAGCCCATATGGCCAGCCACTTTGGGAGAGGATAGGCTCAAGTTCATTTCATTATTCTCATCCACACTCTCTCTCTCTCTCTTGTTCTTCCCCAAATTCCTAGAGAGCAATCCCTAGCATTTTCTCCACCAAATCCTTCCATTTCACAACCAAATCTTTTTCTTTCCTTCTCCATTCTAGCCAAGGAGGAAGCTACCCAAGTTTGGGAGGATTCGGAGCTCGTTCGTGTCCTTTTGGAATCTCTACGTGTCGGTGTCGCTCTGGGAAGGCTTTTTTTCGATTCGATCTACCGGGAGGTATAAATCCTTCTTCTTTTCATTTTCCTCATGCATATAGGTCTATTTTGAACCCATAGGAATGACCCCCATGGTTGTATCTCCATTTGTGTCCATTTCGTGTCCATTTGGAGGTCATAGGAGTGTCCTTTGTGTTGTGGTTGTATCCATGTGGAAAAACCCCAAATTTGGACACACTACTGTGTTGTTGTTATGTATGAATGAATTATTACATATTTAATCTTATATTTCTGTATTGGAGATGTGTTCTATAGTGTCTCATATATATATATTAGTGTAGAGAGTGAGTTCTTGATATATTATGTTATATACTTGTGTTCTTTTGTCTCAAACTACCCAAATCCGTCATGATTTTTATCCACGTTTTTAATTTCAGCCCTAACTTAGAAATGTCATAACTTCTAGCTCAAAGCTCGGTTTAATCTCCAATTTTTTTTTTAAAAAGTGTATTGAAGTTAGCTTTCCAAAACAATATATTAATAGGCCTAATTATATCTGTAACTTTCTGGAGAATTATTTGAGTGTCAGCTGTATGAAAGACAAACGCGTTCTCAGTGTTTTTGCGATTCCGGGAGTTTCCGAAATGAAAACGCGATCCGTTTGAAGTTTCAGGAAAGCTAACACATAGATCTATAACATAATTTAATCCTAGAATTTAATTCATGCTGAGATGGTACTAGTATTGATTATTAGTAGGAGTTACTATTCGGCATATGCATTTTGTGCACCCTTGTGTGTAATATAATGTTCTATTTGATTTTAACCCATGTTAATGTATATATATTATGTAATTAAATAGAGAATACAAACATGAGTAAATGTTTAAATAAATGATGTATGAGATGTAACTATCCTATCTAATGTAAGCATATATAAGTATGGCTTGTAATGAATATGTTGGTTCTATAGTATGTAATGTATGGTGCATATAGTAGTGCAAGAGAATAAATGAATGATGAATAAATACAAGCATGAATGTAATGTAATAATAGATGTAATGTATGCAATATACAAGTTAATGAGATGTAATGTTCTATGTTAACACAAATTCTATATTACCTCATGTACCCCTTACACTATGTAGACACTATCACACTTGACACTTTGTTCACTTATACTTTGACACTCTTTGATATGTAAACACTATATATGCCCATTTAACCCTCACTTACCCCTTTGCCATGTTCACATGCACACACATAGCCTCTTAAATAAGTATTTATGAATACAGTTAACTTAGCTATGTATGTATATTATATATATATTAGCATATTGTGTTGTAATATATAAGTTTATATAACCATTTGAAATGCCATAATTATAGACCTAATATTGAATACCAATATATGCATGTGTATATATGTGTAGACATATATAGTTTAAAGTAATAGATTACCTAGTGTATATCCAATGTGAATTCTTGCCTATTTGAGTATTGAATAATTGCATGCTATATAGAGTTGGGTGTATGTTGGCTTGTATAGCCTTGTATTGATGTGTGCTTGCTAGGATAGTCTTGGTTAGGCCTAGTAAGACTTGCTGGGTTAGGACATAACCTAGTTTGACCTAGTTTGACTAGTGCAGCTAACCAGAGTTGACCAAGGGTTGACTTTGGCCTAGTTTGACCTAGATTCATGTAAAATGCATTGTAGTACTTTATATTACCCTTCTGGACATGTCGTGACTTGTGCTGTTCTAATTAGGAGCCAGACACCTCTCCTCGGACAGTATCTTTACCTTGGACATTCAGATATCAGGCGAGTACATTCTATAATCATTTCATAACTTGCTTAGAATTATATTCCTGCTCTAGTTTACCTTATTTGATGCTGTCACGATATTATCACGGATTGGTACTATATGGATCCCTACATTGAGATGTTATCCCCCTCGGGAGCATCGGATACATTATGTCATGTATTTCGTGTACATCATGTATTCCTCGCTCTCATGTTATTCATGTTTCTTATATGCTTCATGCTCGTTCATGCATGCTCGTGTACTCTCATGTGCTCTCATGAATCGGTCATATTTCCCATGTATCTCATGTATAACCTATATTGCATGTGCACTCATTTATGAGCCTTCATGTGAATTTTATGTGCACCTATTTTTAGGTCCCTCCATGTGAACTTCATGTGCACTCATGTATGAGCTCTCATGTATACTTCATGTGCACCCATTTATGGGCTTCATGTGAAAACTATGTACGTAACATAACTTGTTTGGATCCTTGTGTATTGATTGGGGTATGGGGGAGTATAAATAGCCATGTGAACAATTCTAAAGTAGTATAGCCATGTGCGCCTCTTTAGTATAGTCATGGGCAAATCCAGCCATTCACATGTCGACTTTGTACTCTAAATCACTAGTCACTGGTAGCTCTCTACTTATAGTAGATATTTCTATTACAGTTCTCTCTCTGTTTACATCATATACTTTCTTTTAGTTTCATGTATCGTACTCTCTTGCATGTTTATATTTTCTAACCTGTTATGATCTGCGTGAGATGTATTGTGCTCGCTCCTGTCCTGACTGGACCTGTTGATAAATTTATAGATAGCCTGGGATTGCCTGTTAGCCTAGAGGAGACACAGTAGAGGTTGTTTAGATAGTTATTTCATTTTGTCTGGAGTTGTATTTACTTGTGGATTACTGTATTTGAGTTTTGAGATGTATTTCTGGGATTATGTATCTTAGACACTTAGACTTCTATCTCATGTATCTCTTTTGGATTTCATGTTTATCTATCTTTATCATTCTACCTTAGATTGTGATTTAGTTGTACCTCTGCGTTGGCTCCTTATGGAGAGTATTCATATTATGCTAGTTATAGTTCATGACCTAGAACAGCGTTCTACCTGCCGACACTGCGGCATAGGCTGGGCGTTGTTACGTACTCGTACCCTCACGGTGGGTGCGGGTCGTGACACATTTTTAGTGGTGGCCCATACAGGTCGAGTTTAAGTAGTGGTATTCGAACTAGAGTACCACTACAGCCTGCAGTAGGAATAGGATATATTTTGAAGGTACTCAATCACGGTTAGGATTCCTTGAGAGATTCCTGGGACGACCCTTGAGAATCTTATTTTAACTTTGATTTGAAATCTGTTTTTCCCTGATTTGATTTACCTTTACTTTCTGTTATTGAACTTGATTTTGATGGATTATTGTTAAATTTGAGTCTGTATTTTTATGATTTTTGATGGATTATTGTTGAATTTTGAATCTTGATGATAGTGGTTGAATTTGAGTCTGTATTTTTATGATTTTTGATGGATTATTGTTGAATTTTGAATCTTGATGATAGTGGTTGAATTTGAGTCTGTATTTTTATGATTTTTGATGGATTATTGTTGAATTTTGAATCTTGATGTTAGTTGTTGAATTTGAGTTTGTATTTATATATATATGTACATTTTTTTGGAATTAAGGTATAACCTGATAACATACTTGATAACGACAGTGAGAAAGGTAAAAGTCTACTTTATTATGGAATTTAGAATTTATTGCAGTCATATTTGCTAGCATGACAAGGACGTAGAGCCTGATATAGCTATACTTATCTTAGTTATGAAATCTAGATTTCTTGCAGCCATACCGGGTGGCGTGGTAAGAATTCTAGATAACATGATTATAGGGTGTATGTCTTATTATGGACTCTATCGTTTATTGCAGCTATGCTTATTGGCGTGGCAGAATTCTGTCAACATAATTTCAAGAAGACGCATATGATTATCAGATTGTACTTTAAATATTTTTGAACATGTTTTCTCTACTTTTGTTTCAGTCCTTCAAAAAAAAAGAAAAAATAGAAAGAAAGAGAGGATTGTTATTTGTTTGTTTTGTTTTGTTTCTCATTTATTTAACTTAGGAGTAGCTTTAGCTGTTTTTATAAACTTTGTGTAACTTATTACTATGAAATTCTTCTTAATACAATGAATCGATGATTTTGCTAGACTTTATCTTGGATTTGAAAATTTAGCTCTGGGTTTCAAAATGGTTTTCTTTTAAACGGATAAGCAAAAACAGATTTTATCGTTATTTCTTTCTTGCTACTATTCTTGTATTAAATAATAATAATACTGTCTTGATTACGTCAATCACCTGCTTGCAACCTTGGTAGGAATCTAATTGTTGGTCTTAACGTAGAATTAAAATTTTATATTGGGACATGAGAATATATATGAATATATATAGTGGACACTTTCCTGATACTTATGCATGCTACACTTGATTTCCACCTATCTGAATACATATTAATATGTCGTTAATGTTTAAATTTTTAAAACTCCAATATTTCCGATTCTCTACTTTTCCTAGCTTAACTCATAATTTAAATATAAAATTTCATGATAATAGTTTTATTTATATCACTGCACATGTATGTTATACGTAGGGTTTCAATTCAAAATTTTTTTTGGTTGAGTTTTGTGTTTAAATTTGTCAAATCTGAGACTGTGTGCATATTAACCCTTAATACGGAATTTTAAATGTTAGTTCAAATTGATTGTTTTAAATGTAATATTTAGAGCTGTGTACATTGTTGTTGTAGGGATATAAATTTAGGTTCCATATTCTTACATGTTAGGTTGTGATAAACATTGAGTTGGTTTTGATGTGCAAATTCTCCAAAATCCTGAAAACTGAATACAGTGTTAACATTTTTACATTAATTTCCATGTTTAGTTCAATTTCAGATTTAACATGTAATATTGAACTGTATGTGTAGATAAATTTATTGATAGTATATTAGTCATTTCTATCATGTTCGGATATATTGGGAGCATTGAGATTAGTTGTGATGTTTCAAACTCCTAAATTTTGAAATTGTATTATGTTAATATTGTACTGGTTTAAATGTTATCTTATTTTCAGATTTTGTATGTAAATGCTGAACTAAAACTGGGTTTAATCTTTCAATACTAAGCTATAACCCTGTACAAGGACACACACACCCCCTAACTTAGTATACCATGTCATGTAACCTAACTCTTCCTCTCTATGTCATGATTATATATCTATATAGATATATATAGAGCTTAGGCATACATGTTATAATGTATATACATACATAACTAAATCTCTACCTCTTTATATATACATATATACATGGTTAGCCATGCATGTTATGAGCAAATGAGTTATATATTGTAGATTGTTTAACCAATATGCCATGATTAGTGTAACTTGATAGTTATTGTTTGAAACCCAAATCCTCCTATGCACTTTCATGTATATTTAACATACACACACGCCTATTATTTAACCATATGAACATGTCCACATACACCTATACACACACTAACTACATAATTTGTACATAATGTTAGCTTTTCCCTCTCTAACGCTATATATATAAATATATTGTGATTGGATTTTCATGCAATTGGCTTTCATTCTTTAACTTTTGATTTTGATTTTCATAAATAGTACCCCTTATTAGATAAATGGTAGTTAACTTTATTTTATTTTGATAAGTACCAATTTTCATATAGGATGGTAGACTGCCTTACAGTCTTGATAATTGTTATTTTTGTACATTTTCTAGTTTAGCACCCTAGATTGCTTGTGTGTTTTGATATCCTATGACTGTTTTGGTTTAGCATGACTAGTATACCTAGATGAGACTTTCACTACCACCGTATGCCATGACCCTGTATGTCATCCTTTTAAATCGTTTGATTGTTTAAGTTCTGAGACTTTGATTGTGGGGGGTTTGACCTAGAAGGAGTATGAACATTTTAATTTCGAGGACGAAATTTTTCTAAGGTGGGTAGACTTGTAACACCCAGTTCTCTAAAATGAGGGTAATTTTGAAATTTTGTAATTTTAATCATTTATTGATTTGACATTTAAATCATGATATAATTTTTGGTAATTTTTAAATTATTTAAAACTATTTAAAATTATGACTTGTGATTTTGATGTTTTGCTAGTGAAATCCTAGAGACTGTTTGACCTAGAGCCTAACCATGTGATTAGAATATTTTAATGTCATTTCTAGCCTAAGGATATTTTGCATTTGACCCCTTTGAATTATTTTGATATTTATTGCGTTGGTGATTGTTGATTTTGACCTTTGATAGGTGTGATTTTGTGATGGTTTTGTGTTCGTATCGGACACGTATCAGTTTTTATTTACAAATGTTTGATGTGCCTCAAAGAGATTTTTTTTTATTGCTGTTTTTTTTAAAAGTATTTGAATGAGATTGTTTTCTGTATGTGTTTCCTGTGATTGCTTTGTTTTAATTTCGAGGACGAAATTTTTTTAAGGTGGATAGATTTGTCACCTCCAGTTTTCAGAAGCAGGGGTATTTTTATCATTTTATATTTTTGAATATTTTTAAAATTTATTTTATTATTTATGATATTATTTTGGGGTTGAAATTTATTTTATTATTTATGATATTATTTTGGGATTATTTGAGTCGGGTTCGAATTTCAACTCAATCCGACTTGAAACGGGGATCCGGGGGTAGTTTGACTCTAGTGGGACCCACACACTAGTTAGGCATAGCCCACATGATATTAATTTTAGTCCACATGATAGAAATATTTTAGTTAGAGGTTAGACTAATTATTATGGATAAGGTTAGTGTGATTAGAGACTTTAGAATGACTAATTTAGCCCCAACCAATTAGCCCTTTTCTAATACTAATAGAATAGGTTAGTGGGGGCATTTTGGACCTTACCATAATAGGACAAATAGCCCATATGGCCAGCCACTTTGGGAGAGGATAGGCTCAAGTTCATTTCATTATTCTCATCCACACTCTCTCTCTTGTTCTTCCCCAAATTCCTAGAGAGCAATCCCTAGCAATTTCTCCACCAAATCCATCCATTTCACCACCAAATCTTCTTCTTTCCTTCTCCATTCTAGCCAAGGAGGAAGCTACCCAAGTTTGGGAGGATTCGGAGCTCGTTCGTGTCCTTTTGGAATCTCTACGTGTCGGTGTCGCTCCGGGAAGGCTTTTCTTCGATTCGATCTACCGGGAGGTATAAATCCCTTCTTCTTTTCATTTCCTCATGCATATAGGTCTATTTTGAACCCATAGGAATGACCCCCATGGTTGTATCTCCATTTGTGTCCATTTCGTGTCCATTTGGAGGTCATAGGAGTGTCCTTTGTGTTGTGGTTGTGTCCATGTGGAAAAACCCCAAATTTGGACACACTATGTGTTGTTGTTATGTATGAATGAATTATTACATATTTAATCTTATATTTTTGTATTGGAGATGTGTTCTATAGTGTCTCATATATATATATTAGTGTAGAGAGTGAGTTCTTGATATATTATGTTATATACTTGTGTTCCTTTGTCTCAAACTACCCAAATCCGTCATGATTTTTATCCACGTTTTTAATTTCAGCCCTAACTTAGAAATATCTTAACTTCTAGCTCAAAGCTCGGTTTAATTTCCCATTTTTTCTAAAAGAAGCGTATTGAAGTTAGCTTTCCAAAAACATATATTAATAGGCCTAATTATTTCTGTAACTTTCTGGAGAATTATTTGAGTGTCAGCTGTATGAAAGACAAACGCGTTCTCGGTGTTTTTGCGATTCCGGGAGTTTCCGGAAACGAAAATGCAATACGTTTGAAGTTTCGGAAAGCTAACACATAGATCTATAACATACTTTAATCCTAGATTTTAATTCATGCTGAGATGGTACAGTATTGATTATTAGTAGGAGTTACTATTCGGCATATACATTTTGTGCACCCTTATGTGTAATATAATGTTCTATTTGATTTTAACCCATATTAATGTATATACATTATGTAATTAAATAGAGAATACAAACATGAGTAAATGTTTAAATAAATGATGTATGAGGTGTAAGTATCCTATCTAATGTAAGTATGTATAAGTATGGCTTGTAATAAATATGTAGGTTCCATAGTATGAATGTAATAATAGATGTAATGTAATAAATGAATGATGAATGAATGCAAGCATGAATGTAATATAATAATAGATATAATGTATGCAATATACAAGTTAATGAGATGTAATGTTCTCTGTTAACACAAATCCTATATTACCTCATGTACCCCTTACACTATGTAGACACTATCACACTTGACATTTTGTTCACTTACACTTTGACACTCTTTGATATGTAAACACTATATATGCCCATTTAACCCTCACTTACCCCTTTGCCATGTTCACATACACACATATAGCCTCTTAAATAAGTATTTATGAATATAGTTAACTTAGCCATGTATGTATATTATATATATATTAGCATATTGTGTTGTAATATATAAGTTTATATAACCATTTGAAATGCCATGATTATAGACCTAATATTGAATACCAATATATGCATGTGTATATATGTGTAGACATATATAGTTTAAAGTAATAGATTACCTAGTGTATATCCAATGTGAATTCTTGCCTATTTGAGTATTGAATAATTGCATGCTATATAGAGATGGGTGTATGTTGGCTTGTATAGCCTTGTATTGATGTGTGCTTGCTAGGATAGTCTTGGTTAGGCCTAGTAAGACTTGCTGGGTTAGGACATGACCTAGTTTGACCTAGTTTGACTAGTGCAGCTGACCAGAGTTGACCAAGGGTTGACTTTGGCCTAGTTTAACCTAGATTCATGTAGAATGCATTATAGTACTTTATATTACCCTTCTGGACATGTCGTGACTTGTGCTGTTCTAATTAGGAGCCAGACACCTCTTCTCGGACAGTATCTTTGCCTTGGACATTCAGATATCAGGCGAGTACATTCCTTGATCATTTCATAACTTGCTTAGAATTATATTCCTGCTCTAGTTTACCTTATTTGATGCTGTCACGATATTATCACGGATTGGTACTATATGGATCCCTACATTGAGATGTTATTCCCCTCGGAAGCATCGGATACATTATGTCATGTGTTTCATGTACATCATGTATTCTTCGCTCTCATGTTATTCATGTTTCTCATGTGCTTCATGCTCGTTCATGCATGCTCGTGTACTCTCATGTACTCTCATGAATCGATCATGTTTACCATGTATCTCATGTATAACCTATATTGCATGTACACTCATTTTGAGCCTTCATGTGAATTTATGTGCACCCATTTTTGGGCCCCTCCATGTGAACTTCATGTGCACTCATGTATGAGCTCTCATGTATACTTCATGTGCACCCATTTATGGGCTTCATGTAAAAACCATGTACGTAACATAACTTGTTTGGATTCTTGTGTATTGATTGGGGTATGGGGGAGTATAAATAGCCATGTGAACAATTCCAAAGTAGTATAGCCATGTGCGCCTCTTTATTATAGTCATGTGCAAATCCAGCCGTTCACATGTCGACTTTGTACTCTAAATCACTAGTCACTGGTAGCTCTCTACTTATAGTAGATATTTCTATTACAGTTCTCTCTCTGTTTACATCATATACTTTCTTTCAGTTTCATGTATCGTACTCTCTTGTATGTTTATATTTTCTAACCTGTTATGATCTGCGTGAGATGTATTGTGCTCGCTCCTGTCCTGACTGGACCTGTTGATAAATTTTACAGATAGCCTGGGATTGCCTGTTAGCCTAGAGGAGACACAGTAGAGGTTGTTTAGATAGTTATTTCATTTTGTCTGGAGTTGTATTTACTTGTGGATTACTGTATTTGAGTTTTGAGATGTATTTCTTGGATTATATATCTTAGACACTTAGACTTCTATCTCCTGTATCTCTTTTGGATTTTATGTTTATCTATCTTTATCATTCTACCTTAGATTGTGATTGAGTTGTACCTCTGTGTTGGCCTCCTTATGGAGAGTATTCATATTATGCTAGTTATTGTTCATGACCTAGAACAGCGTTCTACCGTCGACACTGCGGCGTAGGCTGGGCGTTGTTACGTACTCGTACCCTCACGGTGGGTGTGGGTCGTGACACGTATGCACCCAATCCTTCCCAGATGCTGCAGGGAGCATACCCGCAACAGATGCCGCATGCAACCATTCTGCCCCAGATGCCACAGCCGGAGAGTCGGCCCTAGATGTTCCAGTTCTTCCAAATAATAATAAAAAAATAGTGGCAACAGATGGAGGTCATAAGGCAGACTCTGATGACTACCTTGGAGAGGATGGCAGCCCCAGTACCTGTACCACCACCAGCCTCAGTACCAGTTCAACAGACGGGCAGCGTTTGGAGGTACCGCCAGATGGACCCGAAACCCTTCAAAGGAAATGAGAGCCCGGAGAAGAAATCAAACTGGATAGCCAGCAAGCAGAAGATCTTGGATGCTTCGAAGCTACCGACTAACTTCTGGATGACTGTCGTAAGGACCTCGCTTGAGGGGAACACCCATTATTGGTAGGAATCGAAGGAGCACGAAGTTGACAAGGACAAGACGTAGGAGCAGTTTCTTGAGTACTTTGAGGTACAGTACTTCCCAGCTACCATCTGTGAAGCTCTCTACGATCAGTTTCTCCACCTCAAGCAGGGAAACATGACCGTGGACGAGTATGAAGCAGAGTTTAGTCATCTCAGCCGGTTCGACACAATACTGATTCCAGATGAGATAGAGAAGGCCCAGAGGTTCCATCTCTGCCTGACGAAAGAGCTTCAGAGGTACACGAGCGCTCAGTCGAGGACTACCTACGAGGAGGTGTTAGCCGAGGCCAGAGTCCGACAACCCATCAATAGGGATCTGTTAAGTACGAGACGCCCTACTCAGACAGACGCACTAGCTAGAGTTCAGATAGGAGGCCCGACCAGACGTCCGAAGACCCATCATCAGCAGCGGGTCACCCCGTACTAGACGATGGAGCTCCCGACTTGTCACTATTGTGGTAAGCTGGGCCACATTCAGAAGGAATACAGGAAGAGGCTCAACCAATACATGAGGTACGGATCGGGACAACATCAGGCCATGGACTGCCCGTACCGCAGTGACAGAGCTCAACAGTTGGCTCCAAGGCCAGCTCCACTAGGACCCAGGCTACCAGCACAGGCCACTGCAGCCCAGAAAGCACCAGCATCCGGAGGACATCAGAGGGGTACATATGTAGGTATGAATTGATGCAGTATTGTTCATTTATTTCAATCATGCTGTTACAATCGATGCCTAAATTTTGAGGACAAAATTATCTAAGATAGAAAGGTTGTAAGCCCTCTGAATTTTAATTCGATTTTATCTAGATTAATTAGGGATTTAATATGATTTATTATGATTTTCTAAGTTATTAATGATTTTCCACTTTTATTTTTGATTATCATATACACGTTACCGTGACTTTTAAATTCAGAGTACAAGACTAGTCATTTTCTCCAAACTAACTTCGCATGCGTGATCTACTCGAAACACTCTTCACCCATGACCTTTGTGTCCCATTCAGACACACCATCTTGTGCTTTATTTTATCGCACAACTTTCCTGACTTTAGACCCAATCTTGATTTACCCCACGGAGTCACATTTATTTCCAACTCAAATTAGGGATACCATTTTGACCCAAACTTGTCAGCCTAAGTTATGGACACGACCCACTTTGAGCCTACGACACACATGCCACTCGTGTCCCATTCAATTGAGTCTTCGTATGCTATTTAATTATCTGTGATTATAAATGACTAATTTAAGACATTTAATTCACTAAGAGCAATTACGACCCGACCTGACTCAATTAGACTCAACCCAAGTACCATGCCATCCGACTCATCCATACCTACACACATAACACCAATTTATCCATACAAAACACCAAACTGTTGGCACATTTAGCCATAGTCAAACCAATTTTGATAAGTGTCTTAAAACTTCGATCTCGATATGAAAAGAAACGAAGAATGCAGATTGCATCGTCTCTGAGATTTTTATATTTATTCTGTATTTTTGTATTTTATTGAGTCTAGATTATTTATGAATCAGGATCACTGGCATTTAGAAGTCTATCCTAAACCAACCCCATCTTGATTCATTCCTAAACCAAACCAAACTAATTCTTCATTTGATCCTAAGCCAAACCAAATCCAAAAACCAAAACAACCCTGGAATTAGGCATACCGAACTCGGCTGGAGTTCTGCCCGAACTCGGTCAACATAATTCACTCCTGGTTAGAAGCTTTACCTATTCTTGTGGATCTTCAACGTTTGAAATTTTGAACGTTATGGTACCGAGTTCTGCCTGAACTCTGTCCTAGAAAAACCTATAAATAGAGAAGAAATTTTCATTTCTAAACACAGATTCAATCTTCATCTTCTCTATTTATTTATAAACTTTCTATTCCATTCCCAAAGCTTTAATCTTAAAATCTCCAAGTCAACTCTATTCTTCAAAGTGTCGGTGGTTTTTGAGTATGAGTTTCGAGTTGTACAAGATTGGCGTATAAAAGCTTTCTTTAGAAAGGTGTTGAAGTTTGTTTGTGGGCATCGGATAAAAACACGACGGTGGTGAAGTTGGCGTGTTCTTCGGAGCAAAACAAGTGGTGTAATCTCTATTTCAAATAGTGGATTCAAACATCGGGTTGAGTATTCGAGACTGGACTAGTCCTCACAGAGGGAAACTAGTATAAACCTGTTGTCTTTGCGTATTGTTTTCTCGCCCTGATTTTACTGACTGACTTGTAATTATTTTATATATATATTGCTTCACCTGCTTAGAGTTAAATTTTTAATTGCCAAATGTTCTCCGCTGCACTCTATTTACCCCCCTCTAGAGGTGCCATTGTTCCTACAATTGGTCTCAGAGCAGGTATCTCTCGACGGAATTAACACTCCTTGAGATATGGCATCCCTATTTCCAAGCAACGATGAAGGTCAGTCAACCAATAGGCCACCTTTATTTGATGGCACAAATTACACGTACTGGAAGACACAGTTGAGCTTTTTCCTTAAGTCACTTGATTTCGATTTATGGTCGATTGTCGTCAATGGTTATAAGAAACCTCTACCTATTACGATAGATGGTGTTCTAGTTGATAAACCATTTGATAGATACACCGTAAATGAAAAAAAAAGAGCTAGTCTTGATGTAAAAGCCATCAATGCTTTATTCTGTGCTATAGATAAAACTGAGTTCAATATAGTCTCTACATGTGCCACGTCCAATGAGGTTTGGAACCTTCTTGAGGTTACTTATGAAGGTACTTCACAAGTAAAGGAATTTAAAATCTTACGACTTATACAAGAATATGAGGCATTCAAAATGAAGCCTAATGAGACTATTACTGCTATGTTTACTAGATTTTTAGATATTGTTAATCCTCTAGCTTCCCTTGGTAAAGATTACAATGATCATGAAAAGATTTGGAAGATTTTTCGTGGACTACCAAAAAGCTGGAATCCAAAGCAACGACCATTATAGAAGGAAATGATCTCTCGACAATGAGTCTTGAAACCTTGACTGGAAAGCTCATGACACATGAGTTGGACCTTCAGGATTTCGAAGATCAACATCCGAAAGAGAAGACAATAGCATTCAAGACAAATCATAAAACAATCTCTGAAGATGAGATTGAATCAGACGACTCGGACAATGAGCAAATGGCCCTGATAACAAAGAACTTCAGAAGATTCCTCAGACACGAGAAGTCAAACAAAAAGAAGAAGGACTTCAAAGATGACGAAGAACCGATCTGTTTCAGCTATAAAAGAACAGGTCACATAAAGAAGGATTGTCCTGTTATAAGAAAAGGAAGCAGAGACGATCAAACAAGCAGATATAATCAGACAAGCAAGAGAAGGTCAACAACCAAAAACTATGCAAACACTAGTATCTGGTGTGAAAGTGAGGTTAGTGACTCTTAAGAAGAAGGCAACTCTCGGAGCTCAGCAAACCTATGCTTCATGGCTACAGATGATAAGGTAATAACCAATCCTCTCTATGAAGAATTTACTTTTGATGAATTATGTGAGGCTTTCTCTGATCTATTGGCTGATCAGAAGAAAATGATAGACATGTACAAAAATGCTAAGAAAGAGCTAAAATTTGTACAGTCTGAATTTTCAAAGCAATCTAGGATTTTAGAAGATATTAAAGATTTTTCTATTGACACCAATGAGATTACTTCTTTAAGGCTAAGTCTGCATGATTCTCTTGAAAAGCTTGAAAAAGCAAATCAAAAAAATACAAAACTTAACGATCTTTATGAATTAAAGAAGAATAAGTATAACATTGCTATTCAAAGAGTAGATGCACTCACGGCCAAATTAAATGAAGCCAATGACAAATCTAAAAAGTAAGAGATAAAACTAGGCAAACAAGTCGCTAGACCAATTGCTCAAATAAACACTAGTCAGAAGGCTAAACACAAACACCACACTAACAACACGACTGGTAATGTTAGAAATCAATGCTTATATATACATTTTTCCACAAAACACGAGTACACACACCTTTTTAAAAACTCAAAAGCATGTTTCTAAAACAAAACCTAGCACGAACACTTTTGCTACATGTCATTATTATAGATTAAAAGGACATGTGTCACCATAGTGTAAGATTAGAAAGCTAGTAGATATGAATGTGTATAAATGGGTTCCAAAAGCTAACACATCAGGACACTCAAGAAAGTGGGTACCAAAGGTTACATCTTCAACTTGTGTTGTAGGTGGACCTTCCTCCTCCCACTAAAAGCAAGTGGATACTCGATAGTGGTTGCTCCAGACATATGACAGGTGATGACAAATTGTTTGCAACTCTATCGATGAAGAAAGAAGGCTATGTCTCCTTTGGAAACAATCTTAAAGGTAATATCATTGGCATTGGTGACATAGGTATCTCCCCCTCTCCTATTGTTAGAAATGTTTACTTAGTAACATAATTGAAACATAACTTGTTGAGTATCAGTCAATTAGCTGATCACGATTATGGAATAAATTTTGTTAAAAATAAATGTTTTGTCTATGATAAAACCTCTGGAATAATTTTCTTTGAGAGAATAAGAGAGGACAACATATATATATTTTATATTTGTCAAAAAAGACTAACAATACAGGAAAGTGTCGGTTTACAACACAAGACGAAAGCTAGATTTGGTATATGCATCTTGGTCATGCAAACATGGACACGATTGCAAGATTGTCTACCAAGAAACTGGTAAGAGGCTTACCTGAAATAAGTTTCAAGAAATATATAATCTGTGTTGATTGTGAGATGAATAAGGCATCTAGATCATCTTTCAAATCAATAAACGCTGTAAGTACCTCTAGACCCCTACAATTATTCATATAGACTTGTTTGGACAAAGTAGAGTCGCCAGTCTTGGCGGAAAACTTTATGCTTACGTGATAGTCGATGACTATTCACGATATACTTGGGTTTATTTTCTTACAAATAAGAATAGGCCTTTTTCGAGTTTGTATCTTTCTATAAGAAGGTACAAAACTGGAACGGATTCATGATTACTCGTGTTCGAAGTGATCATGGAGGAGAATTTGATAACCATGAATTCAAGTCTTATTGTAATTCAAATAGATTATCTCATGAATTCTCTTGTCTCAGAACTCTTCAGCGGAATGGAGTTGTAGAAAGGAAGAACAGAACTCTCGATGATATGGCTAGAGTTATGCTTAATCAGTACAATCTTCCTAAATACTTTTGGGTAGAAGCTGTCTATACATCATGCCATGTATTAAATAGAGTTCTTATTAGACCTATCTCTAAAAAGACTCCTTATGAATTACGGTTTAATAGAACTTCTAATATCAGTTATTTTAAGGTTTTTGGATGCAGATGTTATATTCTAAATACAAAAGACAACTTGAGAAAATTTAATGAAAAAGCTGATGAAGGAATTTTCTTAGGATATACGGCAAAAAGCAAAGGATATAGAGTATTCAATAAGAAATCACTTATTGTTGAAGAATCAATCAATGTCAAGTTCGATGAGCTAAATGTCAAAAGACAATACGATAATGACAATGAAGAAGAAACTCCCACAACAGAAGATACTTCTACTTCTTATCTAGAAAGTCTGTCGAAACGTATGCAATTTACACCAGACCATCCCAAAGACCTAGTAATCGGTGATGTTTCAAAAGGCGTAAGCACTCGTTCCAGCTCAAGACAATTGGTAATAGAAAATGTTGCATTTATTTCCAAAATTGAACATAAGAATATTTTAGAAGCTTTTTTTTGATAAATTTTGGATTTCTGCTATGTAAGAGGAATTTAACCAATTTGAACAAAATCAAGTTTGGGAACTTGTTTCCAGACCTATTGATCATTCGATCATTGGTAATAAGTGGTTGTTTCGAAATAAGTTAGATGAGAATGGCTCAGTCACACGCAACAAAGCACGTCTAGTAGCTCAAGGCTATAATCAAGAAGAAGACATTGACTATGATGAGACATATGCTCCAGTTGCTAGATTAGAGTCCATTCGTATGCTTTATGCTTTTGCAAGTTTTCATGGTTTCAAACTTTTCAAATGGATGTTAAAAGTTCATTTTAAATAGGTTTTATAAAAGAATAAGTTTTCGTAAAACAACCTCCAGGCTTTGAAGATTTTAAATTATTTTTTAATCACGTATTCAACCTTCGGAAAGCTCTCTACGGTCTCAAACAAGCATGCCGTGCATGGTATGAGCGTCTTAGTTCTTTTCTACTTGAACACGGTTTTTCAAAAAGGAAGGTTGATTCAACTTTTTTTATAAAATCATTGGACAAAAATGTTTTACTAGTGCAGATATATGTAGATGATATAATCTTTGGAGCTACTAATGATATGCTATGTAACGAGTTTGCTAAGTGTATGCAGAGTGAATTCAAAATGAGCATGATGGGAGAATTAACATTCTTTCTTGGACTGCAAATTAAACAGAGTTCATAAGAGATTTTTATTAATCAAGCCAAATATATAAAAGACTTGCTAAATAAATTTGATATGGAAAATGTCAAACCTATTAGCACTCCAATGGCAACGTCTACAAAGCTTGATATAGATGAAAGCGGTACACCAGCCGAAATACGTAAGTACAGAGGTATGATTGGTAGTTTACGATACATAACTGCTAGTTGTCCAGACATTATGTTTGTGGTATGCTTATGTGCTAGATATCATTCTTATCCTAAATAATCACATGTAAGTGCTACTAAGCGTATCTTACGATACCTTAAAGAAACTTTGACAACCAATCTTTGGTATCCCAAAACTGATTCGTTTGACCTGATAGGTTACTCGGACGCAGATTTTGTTGGATGCAAGGTCGATCATAAAAGTACCAGCGGTACTTGTGATTTTCTAGGAAAGTCATTAGTCTCCTGGTTTTCTAAGAAACAAAATTCAGTTGCATTATCAACTACTAAAGCTGAGTATATTGCTGCAGGATGTTATTGTGCATAAATTTTGTGGATGAAACAAACTCTGGAAGACTTTCAATTATCCTTTCATCATATTCCCATTTACTGTGATAACACTAGCTCTATTAATCTCACTAAGAATCCTATATGTCATTCACGCACTAAACACATAGAAATTAGACATCACTTTTTGAAAGACCATATTTTGCAAGGTGATATTGTTTTAGAATTTGTTGATACTGAACATCAACAAGCTGACATCTTCACAAAGCCTTTGGCTGAAGATCGTTTTGAACTTTAAACGAAGAGAATTAGAAATTCTAGATGTTGCAGTAATATAATATAATATTATTAATTAATGAACATAAATTTGCTAAATTTATTTTGGTTATAAGCCGAAAGGGCCCTTCTATCACACAGGTGTGAATAACCTGAAGTGACATGGTGTACTAGTCTTCGGACTATCGCTAGCTGGGATCCGGCCCCTACAGCAAACCCGAAGTATTTTTGGCAATTTATGGGAAATTAATTAATAATATTAAATTATTTTCCTCAACACAATTAATTCTAATTTATTTTCGTATTTATGTTAAAAACTATCACACTGTTTCCAACAACTGCCTTAAAACCCTAGAGACCGAACTTAGACAGAGTTCTGGCCGAACTCGGACAGAACTTGGTCTGGGAGATTTCAAACAGAAGCTGGACAGCCGAGCCCCCTTCTATTTAACCATTTTTTACATCATCCTCTTCCTCATAGCAGCTCCAAAACCATACCAAAACCCTAACTCTAACCTCCAAGTTCTCCCATATCCAAGCTCTTCAAGCCTTCAAACTTCGGATTCGGAGCTCTCTCAAGGTTATCTTACACTGTCTACCATCAATTTCGGTATATCTCTCTCCTTTCTCTCCATGCTTATTTTCATATGGTTCCCAAGCAAACTATTTCTTCTCAAAAGAAGAGGAAGGTTGATGAAGGTTCATCCTCGACTCCTCATGAGGCGGCCTCCTTTTACTTTACACTCCTATGAGACTCGATGGAGATTTTTTTGATGAATTTATTTTTGTGTCCTAAGAAGCTTCGGACTCTTGGTTCACGGACTTTCATAAAAGAAAATCTGTCCGGGCGCTCCTATCAACTTCACGTTATTTCCTGATCACTCTAGTGTATTCACATATCATCATTTGCTAGAGTTAGTTCAATCTACTTTTCCTATTTATACCAACGCCATTCACATGTTCTATTGTAAATTCTCGGTCACAAAGGGCATGGTGAAATTAAATGTTGGTGGAGTCGACATCGAGTTTGATGCCGATGATTTGCAATAATTCTCCACGTACCCATTGACGTGGAGGCACTTGTCGAAATCACCTCTGTTGAGTTTCCCGAGGGCACAACTTTTGATTCCTTCCGTGATTCGCTCTATGATCTCCATCGTATGGTGTTCTCAACTATCCTTCCTAAGAACACTGTCACGGATGAGATTTCCTACCTAGAACTCTCAGCGATTTAACATCTTCACTTTCATGTTTCTTTTAGTCTTCCCAAGACTATCATCTCTGCTATGGATCGTTGTCGCAAGACTTCCTCCCGACGCCTTCTATATGCGATGTACCTCTCCATCATCTTTCAGTATTTTGAGTTCAGTCTTGAGGACTGTGCTGAGGATGCTGCTCCTGCCTATCTTTGTGAGCATCGTCGCCCACCTCAGCCTGCACAGGCTCCACCTCCTGTAGTCACTCCCACTTTTACTGATTCTCAGGCTACTCATCCTCCTAACGGTGTTACTCGTGAGTTCCTTCAGACTCTCATGCTGGATCAGTTCCGTGCTATAGATTTCTGTACTACCCTTCAACTCCAGGCCATCTCGAACACGGTTCATGATTTATTTTATATCCTTGCTCATAACCCTAGAGGCCCTATTCCTATGGTTTGTGATCCGACCCAGCTTGGCTATCGCATTGATGACCGTGAGGCGCAGCATTACTTTGACCCTACGGCTGTTCAATATGACCCCAGCAGATCTGCTGAGACCGGTCCTTCTAGTACTGCTGGTGCTGCAGCTGATGATGATGATGAGGATGATAGTTGAGGATTTGTTATTCTTCGTGATAGTTTAGTGACTTTTTTATGTTTTGACTTTATTTTAGTTGGCATGTATTAGTGATAAATACTTCTTTTAAGCATTATCAGTTATGACTTTTTCAGTTTCTTTTCTGTGTGATGTATACAAACAAAATTTCAGTTTATGCTAGTATTTCTATTATTCCATGCATGCCTTCTATTATGCTTTGTGGTTTAATATTGCTATACCATTTTGCTATTATAACAAAACGGGGAGTAAGATTGATTAAGATTGATAAAATTCAGTAAGATTGAATTAGATGAGATTGATTTAGATGAGATTCATTTAGATTTGATTCATCTTGGATATAACTTACGATTTCTTACGATTTTTGATAATTATTTACTGTATTACTAATTTGGTTTGAAAGAATTTTGGTTTAGACTCTACAGATACAGATTCAGCAGAATGTTTTATTACGGGGGAGTAATAACACTTGACCGTACACTACGGGGGAGCATTGAGCATTGTACTGTACCATTTTTTGACGGACAAAAAGCTACTACCTTACCTTCCCTACTCATCAAGTCAACATCCACTTCAAGCTGAACTTTTCCTTAAGTATCAATCGAAGTTTTGTCACATTATTAAGATAGGCGAGACTTGTTGGCACATTTAGCCGTAGTCAAACCGATTTCGATAAGTGTCTTAAAACTTCGATCTCGATATAAAAAGAAACGATGAATGCAGATTGCGTCGTCTCTAAGATTTTTGTATTTATTCTGTATTTTTCTATTTTATTGAGTCTAGATTATTTGTGAATCGGGATCACTGGCAATTAGAAGTCTATCCTAAACCAAACCTATATTGATTCATTCCTAAACCAAACCAAACCAATTTCAGATTTGATCCTAAACCAAACCAGATCCAAAAACCAAAACATTCTTGGAATTAGGCTAACCAAACTCGGTCAGAGTTCTGCCCGAACTCGGTCAGCATAATTCACTCATGGTCAGAAGCTTTACCTATTCTTGTGGATCTCCAACGTTTGAATTTTTGACCGTTAGGGTACCGAGTTCTGCCCGAACTCTGTCCTAGAAAAGCCTATAAATAGAGATGAAAATTTATTTTAAACAGAGATTCAATCTTCATCTTCTATATTTATTTACAAACTTTCTATTCCATTCCCAAAGCTTTAATCTTCAAATCTCCAAGTGAACTCTATTCTTCTAAGTAT
>JANAVB010011199.1:41722659-41847659 GCA_029216955.1 Iris pallida | reverse complement strand
AGACCTCCCGAGGAGAGATCAAGGATCCTTCTTCGTCAGGAGCAGCTCAGGTATCCTACGCCGCCAAACTCCGTCCGGACTTAACGTCTACCAATGGTCTCTTATTCCCAGACGTCCAGCTTCGGACATTGTGTACTCCCAAGAATCCAAAGTGCCTTTGGTACCATTTTTCGAAGTTGAATTGTCTTCTCTCTCAACCTCCTTCCCCCATACCTTTATCCTCAAATTCTCGACAGGATGCCCCAAACTCTCCAGGGTGCAGGAGACAATAGCCAGTTGGAGACTCTCAGTGGATTATCGTGTGGCACCCCTCGACCCAAGACATATTCTTCTCCACCTATCTTCTGATAGTGACCACAGGAACGTATGATCCAAAGGCACTTGCAGGATCGATTCCCACCAGATGAAGATCATCAAGTGGTCAGCTGGCTTTAGCAACAAAGAAGACTCAGCACAGGTAGCCGCATGGGTTACCCTGCCTAACCTACCCCTCATTTGCTTTGTCCCGGCGGTACTTAGGCGTATAGCCAATTCCTTCGGTACTTATGTGGCCACTGCCCCTGAGACCAACAACCTTACTAAGGCCTACTATGCCAAATTATGTGTGGAACTTGACCTCAATACCGAACCACCCAATTTCATCACAATCGAGTTGGACAACCGGTCCCACACCCAATAAATCCTCTACGATAACCACATCATGTTCTGTAACCACTGCCACTTAAGAGGTGACCTCCCAAAGCACTGCCACCGCATTCACCCGGAACTAAAGAAGAAAGCTCCCCGGAATGACACCGCACCAACAGAGGGGAGGACTCCCAAGCCACCCCTTCTACCACTTCCGAACTCACATACTTGATTCGGCTCTAGTGATGGCAAGTCAGAGAAGAGTGAAACCCTAGCAAAGCCTTGATCCCCTTCAACAACCAAGCCCTCACTCCCTCCAACCAATTCGACGCCCTCGAATCGGGGGACATAGAATCGGAGGCTGACACCCTTGTCGATCGACCGATCACCGAGACACCACCCATCTCAGAGGACGCAGAGGCGACCACTTCCCCCATGGACGCTGACCAACAACACACCAAAGAAGACTCGGTCGAAGAAGCCCTAGCAATTCTAGGACCATACCCACTTCAGAGAGGTCTACAGGTCCTAGCCGCAGGCTATCCTCTACAGCAAGCTATTCTTCGGATAGGGAGTGCCAATGACTCCATAGTGATACCCCCCCGAGAATTTGGTCTTGGACTCCGCTGGGGAATCATTTAGTCCTCCTCCGAACCAACAAGAGCAATCAACCAGCGACCCCCCACCTCGATAAAGACAGGAGCATCAATCTCAGAGGCCAAAGTCAAACAAGGATCCGCCGAAACCACAACAATCCAAATAAGATCTGCCGCCAAGTGGAACAAAAAACCCACCCATAAAGTCCTTAATGCTTAACATCCTTTCCTGGAATGTCCAAGGCCTGGCGAACAAATCGACAATAAGGTGAATAACTAGCCTTCGAGAAATCCACAAGATCGACATCCTCATTATTATTGAACGCAAAATCCCCTCCAAAAGATTAAAATCCATCCAGCTGCAACTCGGCCTCCCCATGGCCATAGCAGGCAGACACGACATTTGGATCCTCTGCACGAAGGACGTCAACATCGGAGTCATCCAGGACTCCAGGCAGGCCCTCTCCTGCTGGTTTGAACACCCCATGATTCTGAACCGCGCTATCATCTCTGCGGTCCACGGTAGCTACGATATCGTAAAGAGAAAACAACTCTGGAACGACCTCCTTGACATCAATCTCCATCAAAACAACTCACCGTGGCTCTGCATTGGGGACTTTAATGCTGTTACCTCCAGAGAAAAGAAAATTGGTGGTCGCCCCCTCCTATGTTGGCCATACAAGACTTCAACAACTTAATCTTCAACGCCCATCTACTACCCCTCCAGTTCACCGGCAACGCCTTTACTTCGTGCAACATGCAGGAAGGCGACCATCGTCAATATTCCCAGCTAGACAGGGCCCTTACGAACGCCCTCTGGCACGGAATGGGTTCACTAGCAACCTGTCATACCTCAACTCCTCTGAATCAGATCATGCTCCTCTGCTGATTGAAATTAAAAACAATACCTACCAATTCAAAAGAAACTTCCAATTCCTCGACTTCTGGATCGAACACCTATAATTTCTGGTTATCATAGCAGAAGCGTGCAATCGAGAGGAATCTCCCGACCCCTTCTCTCGAGTGAGCAACAAGCTCAAAGCCACGAGGAAAGCTCTGTCCTATTGGAGCAAACAAGCCTACGGGGACATCTATCAAGCCGTCCGGGTTACAGAGGATGACGTCACCCGTGCCGAAGACAAGTTCACTGCGGATCACTCCCCAGCCGCCAGGAAAGCACTGAACCTCACCAAGGCTATGCTCAAGTTCAGGCTCAAAGTGGAAACTGAATTCTGGAAGCAGAAAGCGAGGTTGAAATGGGACAGCAAAAGGGATAAAAACTCAAAATATTTTCATAACTGCGTCAAAGGTCACAGACAGAAGCTATCGATTCACCAAACTGCTGATGACAACGGGAACATTATCATAGACCAAAAGAGCATCCAAGATGTAGCCATCAATTTCTATTCCAAACTATTCTCCAAAGAGACGGTGCACAAAGATAGCTCCTTCCCTGATCAAATCCCCCTCCTCATCAATGCTAACGATAACTCCCAATTGGAATGAATCCCTACTGACCAGGAGGTGAAAGAAGCTGTTTGGGCTCTGAATGAGCACAGTGCCCCTGGCCCAGACGGCTCTTCGGGAGTTTTCTTTCGTACATGCTGGGATATCATCAAGCAAGACATCACCGAAGCGGCTATTGCTTTCTTCGAAGGTGCCATTTACCCCAAAGCTATTTCGAGTGCCAATCTGATCCTTATCCCAAAAAAGACAACCCGGAGTCCTTTCGCGACTTTCGCCCTATCAGTCTTTGCACCTTCACTAACAAGATCATCCCTAAGATCATCGCTACCAGAATGGATAGAATTCTCTCCAAGATCATTTCCGAGGAGCAAAGTGGATTTGTTCGTGGGAGGAACATACAGGACAATATTATGCTGGCCCAAGAGTTAATCACCTGCATGAAATTCCCTGTAAGAGGGGGCAAAATTACGGTCAAAATTGACATGGAGAAAGCTTATGACAGACTAGATTGGCAATTCATGATCTGGGTATTCAGGGCTTTAGGTTTCTCAAAAACCTGGACCAACATCATATGGAGATCCATCAGCAACTAATGGTTCTCTACGGTCATCAATGGCCAAGCACATGGGTTTTCAAATCCAATCGCGGGGTTAGACAAGGCGATTCTCTATCATCTGTTGTCTTCATCATTGCAGCAGATGTCTTGAGCAGGAACCTTAACAACATGGTCAGCACCCCGAACTTCCAGCACTACCACACATCCAATAGATGCCCCATTATAACTCATTTGGCTTTCGTCGACGACTTACTCATTTTCTACTCTGGGGATGAAGGAGCGATAAAAGTGGTCCACAACACCCTGCAGAGGTACTCTAGATGCTCAGGCCAAAAGATCAATCCCTCCAAGAGCGTTATCTACGCCCACCACAACATCAAGAGAGAGCAAGCTATCAACCTCGCCAACTTAACATCCTTTTCTGTGGACCATCCTCCGTTCATCTATCTCGGCTGCCCTCTTGTATACGGGAGATCCAACGTGGGCATCTTCGAGAACTTGATAACAAGAATCAGGAAGAAACTTGAAGGGTGGCATAATGCCACCCTCTCCCTTGGCGGCAAAATGTTTTTCATCAATCACGTGCTCACCTCTATCCCCATCCATAATCTGGCCGCATGCTTCCCGCCCAAGAAGGTTCTTTCTTCGATCAAACAGATCTTTTGTAATTGCTTTTGGGGGCACTACAATGGCCAAAACCAGTATCACTGGGCTAGCCGGGAATCCATGGCTCATCCGACTAACAAAGGGGGGCTGGGATTTATCAAACTTACTAACGTTATTAAAGCTTTCTCGATGAAATTGTGGTGGAAACTTCGCACGAGCAAAAACTTATGGACCAGATTTTTGAAGTCCATGTACTTCAAGCACATCCACCCTTCAATGGCCATATCCAACTGCAGATCCTCAGCGGCTTGGCGTCGTATCCTTATCGGGAGAGACCTTGCAGAGCCGACAATGAGACTCCAATTGGGGACGGGCGATTAGGATCCATTCCTAGATAGATAGGTTAGGGATAACATGATCCTGAATCTCACGGAGACCCGAGAGATAGAAGGATTAGAGACCTATGGAATCCCACAACCGACAACTGGAACTTGCACAAAATTAGGGATTGGTCTGGTAACGAAATGGCGGATAGCATCCACATGCGTGAATTTAGTATCAGCTATGAGGCCGACGTGCTGAAGTGGTCGCTCGAGGCCTCGGGGGAATTTTCGGTGAGGGCGGCGAGAATCGCTGTCCAGGGAACCAGGCAGCCGCACCACGCCATTGCCCACTATTGGCAATCCTCCATCCCTAAGAAGTGGTCTTTCCTAATGTGGAGAGTCATTAGAAAGAAATTTCCTACTGACGATATCCTTAACACCATTGGCATCAGCTTAGCATCAGCCTGCTCGTGCTGTTCTGAGCCTCAGATGGAGACTATAGACCACATCTTCTGTCAGGGGAGCTTGTCTGGCAGTATTTAAAGGACCCTGAGTCGGCTCTACAGTATTGAGCCGGGTGGTGGATGCTTCAACGATCTCGCGACCTCCTGGGGTTTAGCCTCCCACGGCCACCAGATCGTCGCAGTGGCCGCCACGTGGACAATTTGGAAAAATTGCAACAAGGCGAGATACGAAAGACACCAATACTCAGCAGTCCAGCTCATTCGGGAAATCTTCTGCCAATGCCATAAAAGGAGCATCGGGTTCTCCCACAGTCTGAGAGCATTCTGGTCCTCGCTCAACCCCTAGCTCTTGGTGGTTGAGTGGTTTCTCTCCCTCGTCTTCCTTTTGATTGTATACTTATATAGACTTTGTCTTTTTGTGCCTTGTATACGTGTGCTGGCTTCGGCATTTTGAGCCTTCATTAAAAAAAAAGAGGGGTTTCTTTATATATATATATATATATATATAGAACCTCAATAATATGACCAACAACACTCAATTCCACCATTTTCATACCACCATCGGTTGCCCCATTATAACACCTTACTTACGCCGATGATGTCCTCATCATCTCTTCTGGCGATATCGGATCGGTTGAGGTCGTCCACAGAATGCTGGAGAGATACGCCAAATGCTCATGGCACCGTGTCAACAACAACAAAAGCGTCATCTACATCCACCACAAAGCAGATAGGATCTACTCCAACAGGCTCTCCAATCTGACTTTTTTTGCCACAATGTACCCTCCTTTAATCTACTTAGGTTGTCCGCTAGTGTATGGCAAGTCCAACTCTAGCATTTTCGAGCCCCTTGTGATCGCTATCAGGAAGAAGATCGAGGGTTGGCACAATGCCATACTTTTTTCCGACGGAAAGCTGATTCAGATTAAATATGTCCTCTCCTCCGTCCCCATTTATACCCTGGCAGTTTGCGGCCCCCCCAAGAAGGTTATCACATCGATCGAATCCCTCTTCGCCAGATTCTTTTGGGGGAGCAGCCACGGCGAGAACGAACATCACTGGGCTAGTTGGATCACCATGGCCAAACCCACCATAGAGGGTGGCCTGGGGTTTAGCAGATTGGAGCACCTGGTGGATGCATGCTCCATAAAATTATGGTAGAAGCTGTGAATGGACAACTCTCTCTGGTTCAGGTTCATGAAGGCCAGATACTTCAGATTCTTCCACCCGACGATCGCTCTAGTCAACAACAGATCCTCGGCCACATGGCGTCGCATGGCTCGCGGTAGACAGTTAGCCGAAACCCTTATCCGTCTAAAGCTGGACAATCGCCACGCCTCGATGAGCTTCGAGCGTTGGCTGGGAGACAATCTTTCTGCCGTCCACAACCCCCACAGCGGGGAAATCCGAGAACTGTAGGATAACTATCATGGTTGGAATTGGAACAAAGTAAGGCAAAGGCTCGGTCAGAAAGTGGCAAACAGATTCGTTGCCGCCAATTTGCAGATCTCCAACTAGTTAGACGCCCTACGGTGGTCCCCGAGCCCTAACTGCGCTTTCTCGATGGCATCTACCAGGATCATCGCTAAAGGGACTGACACCACGTCACCTTTCATTACCCCTTACTAGCAACCATGTATCCCCATTAAATGGTCGATCTTGGTCTAGAGAGGTCCGAGAATGAAGCTCCCCACTAATGACTCCATCATCTCCTTTCGCTACAGCCTCGCATCGAGATGTCACTGCTGTTCATCCCCTCAAGAAGAGTCGGTGGAGCACGTTCTCCTTTCCAGCAACCTGGCTAAGTAGCTGTGGACCAACCTCAACATCAGGTGTAGACAGAATCATCCTTCCGGGGGCTTCAACGATCTCCTGGCCAGCTGGGGGCACTCTTACGGCCGTCAGATCGTAGCAGCACCGGTATTTGGGTTTTATGGAAGAATCAGAACAAGTTTTGGAACGAGGGTCGTCAATTCACCCCGCTCCACCTGATTAGCGAAGTCTTGCGTCATATCAGCAAAGTTCGGAGGCGCTGCTCTCACTCAGAGGACAGCTTTTGGGGAGCCTTGGACTAGCCCGACTAGGTTTCTTGTTTTTGCTTTTCGCCATTTTGTCTTTTCTCTTTCCTTTATCGTGCGTGGCGCATTTACTTGTATAGGCATCAACATTTTGCGCCTTATACATCAATAAAATCCCCCCTTTTTTCAATATATATATATATAAATATATATATATATATATATATATAAATATATATATATATATATATATATATAAATATATATATATATATTATTAAAACTTTTGTATATATATACTCTTAAAATTACTCTTGTATATATATACATTTTTAAATATAAAAGCTTGTCTATGTAAATTCCTATACTTATATATACACATTTTATAGGAAACTTGTGGATATGCACCTATACTTGCATATATAAGTCTCTATACAAATATGAAAACTTGTATGTGTATTTCCTTGCATAAATGTAACTTAGTATGTTAATGTGCGTTCAAGCACGTATACGCTACATTGTGTGTGGTCAGATGTGTAGTTATGAATGTTCGTTTAGCATATCATAAATCTTGGTTGTGTGTTTGTTGGTCTCTCTGACGACGTGATCGAGGCAAGAGAGACCGGATCACTGCTTGCGTACTGTGGAGTTGAAGGCAAGTATACCTTGCCTCGTATTACTGTTTTTACATATACATCATTATACTCTTGTTAGCGTAGACTTGGTTAGCAGAGTCCGGGAATTGCCTCAGGCGTACTCGATGATGGCATCGACACTTGGGTTTACCTGCTTGACTTAGCTCTAGGCAACGTGCCTCCCTCATCTTCTTCATCTTCCCCTCCCCCTCTCGAGTGTTGTAGCTGTTGCTGCTGCGTTTAGCGCCGTCGCTCGCCACACGGCCAGTCGGCCACCTCCTCCCCTTGCTCTAGCGACCAGAGGGCGGCACCCCTCGTTGTCGGAGGCCCCCACATCAGCGCCACTAGCTTCTGTTGCAGCGGCTGCAGCACGAGCTGCAGTCACGTGCTTCCCGTGCCGCCGCACGCGCAGATTTGGCCACTATCAGGACCCCGTGTGCTTCGCCTTCGTAGCACAAGTATGACGGAGGTAACCTCCCTGTCTCCCTCTTTTTGTGTTCATATGTATATGCACATGCTTATGTTGCACGGGTTTGGATTGAGCTTGGTTGGGGTTTTGTGCAAACATATTTATATATCCATACATGTTCATACTCCTTGCTCTCATGTGGCAGTAGGATTTTTCCATATATATATATATATATATATATATATATATATATATATATATATATATATATATATATATATATATATATATATATATATTCTTGTTCATGTACCAGTAGGCTAATTTCATATGTTTATTCTTATAGATCCCTATATAAATTTTATTAAATGATGGACTTATATATATTATTTATATATGTTTTCTTACGTATAGCTCCTATGTATAATCTCATATATAAAAAAAATAAAATAATATATATATATAATATAGTTTTCATATATATAAATTATAAATATAATTCCCTTTATATATGTATACGACATATATAAATATATTTTCGTATATATATGTTTATGTATTTCCCCCTTTTTCGTATAAAATATTATATATAATATATATATATATATATATATATATATATATATATATATCCCTAAATAAATGTTTTATATATATATATATTTTTAAATAAATGTTTTATATATATATAAATGTTATCGTATAAATATATAAAATGTTTCGTATATATGTATAAATATTTTCGTATAAAAAAGAAAAAGAATATATATATATATATATATATATATATATATATATATATATATATATATATATATATATATATATATATATATATATTTTTCATATACCAACTTGTATAAATTTATCTTCCTAGTTATATATATATATATATATATATATATATATATATATATTTTTTTTTTATATATATATATATATATATATATATATATATATATATATATATACCAACTTGTATAAATTTATCTTCCTAGTTATATATATATATATATATATATATATATATATATATATATATATATATATATATGGGGTCGAGAGCTCCGCTGCTCCACTCTCCAGCGGGAGCGCCGCTACCCCCCGCCCCACCCCCGGCCGGGTGGGTGGGCCGGCCGGTCGGCCTCCTCGGCCCGACCGCCCCTCTATGTGTCATCATCCCCCTCGGCCCCCCTTCTCTCACCCCTTCTTCCCTTCCCCCCTCCGCCGGTCTCCTCCCTCGCCGCCGTCGCTCCCGTCGGCGCCGGCGACCTCGGGTTCGGCCACCGCCTCCGCCGTCGGCTGCCGTTCCTCCTGTCGAGCTCCCGTCTGCCCCGGAGCACCCTCCACCCTTCACCTTCCTCCTCTCGGCGCCGCTCGGCCTCTTCTCCCTGCGGGGGCCCATCGCCCCCCCGGAGGGGCCCGTCTCGCGTCCCCCGGTCTCCGTCTCTCCCCCTGGCGGATCTGCAACGGCCCTCTTTCCGGCAGAATCCTCCTCCAGTGCTGCTGGAGCGGCCCTCCTCCTTCCCCCTCCTCCCGCCCCAGCCCACCCTCCGGCTTTCGTCCCGGCTTCGGAGATCTCTCCCCTCCCCCCGGGGTCGCGACCCCCCCCTCGAGTCGCCCTCCGCCGTCGACGTTCACCCCCCCTCGGGAGGCGAGCCCATCTCCTGGGCTCGGATGGCCTCGGCTACCCCCTCGTCTTCATCGGCTGATCGCTCGGCGACCCCCGGCGGTTCCTCGCCGCCGCCTCCACCCCCCTCCTCGGTCTCGCAGGCTGTCCTCTCTCTTCAGTGGCCCCACGCGCCCCCGGCTGGTACAGCTTCTGCCACCTCCGCCTACGTCTTCCCGTCGGCATTCACCGTGGTTCGTGAACACGTGAACGTGGCCCTTTTCCCGTCGCAGGCCTCCTCCCTTCCCCGGTGCTCTCTCCGCCGGCGGTAGGCCCTGCCCACCACCGCCCGGAGGTCGATCCCTGCCCTATCCCTCCTCCTTTCCAGGCTGGTGACCGGCTTCTCCGCGCGCGTCGTCCATTGGAGCCCTCCTCTCCCCCCTCTCTGTCGCGTCGCCCTCCCCCCACCGTCGGTGGTCCCCCTTCGTCGAGGCTGACGCCCCCGCTCCCTCCCCTTCCCACTCTCCCCCGTCGGTCCCCACCCCACCCCCTTCTTCCATCCCCCGGAGTCCCCGCCTTTGGGCCCTCCCCTCCCCCCTCCTATTCCCTCCGCCCCGTTCTCCGGTCTGCCGATCACCCACGGCAGCCTCCGGCGAGCCTTCTCCTCGTCGGGACGACCTTCTCGCTTGAGGAACGCCGCCCGTTTCCTCTCAGCCGCGCGCTGGAGGGGGTCCTGCTCTCCTCCCCATCGCAACCGGGGTCCCACCCTTCCCCCGTCGACTACAGCCGCCGGGCGGCACGCCGGTGCACCCTCCTCGGGCTCCGTCGTGTGGGGGGGCCCGAGGCTCCTCGAGCCGTGCGCCCCCTCCAATCACCCCCTCGATCAGAGCACGCGCCTTGGGACACACGCGGTTCCCCTCGGGTCGCGTGTAAGACCCATCCCGTCACTTGCTGTGGATCAGCTTTTTCGCAGGGTTTTTGAAATTTTGAATTTCAAAATTTCAAAAACTTTAGTATTTCCTAATTTTATATTTCTAGTATTAATCTAGAGTTTTGAATTTTCTTGTTAAGTCAGAGCTTATTCTGTGTTTTCCAGCCCTGTCCACCTGTATTGCTCTTCATGAGCTCACCCTTATGCACCTGTATTGCTCTTCTTGAGCTCTCCTTTATTTTCAATAAATTCGTATTTCCAAATATATATATATATATATATATATATATATATATATATATATATATATATATATATATATATAAATATATATATATATATATGCATATATGTATTTTCAATAAATTCGTATTTCCAAAAATATATATATATATATATATATATATATATATATATATATATATATATATATATATATATGTATATATGTATATACACGTTTTTATATATATGATCCGCTTTGCAAAGTAATGCCTATATATATAATCCAGATATATAAATAAAACTTTTGTATATGTGTACTCTTAAGAATACTCTTGTATATATATATGTTTTCAAATATAAAAACTTGTGTATGTAAATTCCTATACTTATTGTAGAAACATGGAAAAGAATAAAGAAAGATCCATGCGGCCAAGAATCCCCATGCGGCTCAAGCGTCTATGCGGCTCGAATAGTTCCACGTGGCCCGCAACAGCTCTTCCCTTTGTCCTTTACTGCATTAAATGCCTTGACGGCTGACAGCTCTGACAAATGACAGCTCTGACGTGCAATAATGGCTCCGTCATAATGGCAGATTCCTAGGAAAATGAAGGAGATCTCTGACACAATCCTCCGAAACCCAGAAACCTTCATGCGTCCTTGACATGTGGACAGTCGCATGCGGCTCAAACAGAGACCACCCCATGCGGCTTAGGCCGAAGCTATCCTATGTGGCTCACGAGAACTATCCTATGCGGCTCAAGCAGAGGCTACCCCATGCGACTCACGAGGACTATCCCCATGCAGCTCACGAGGACTATCTCCATGTGGCTCACGAAGAAAGCACCCATCATGCGGTTGCCTACGCTCATACGGCTAAGATCATTACCATGCGGTTCAAATGTTCAGGGGCCACTCCCGAGCAGCCTTGACACGTGGCCAGCCTTATGCGGCTCAATGGGGAGCAGTTCTCATGCGGCTCAGATTTTCTAAGTGGCTCGCGGTTAAGATACGTGGCATAATAATGGGACACGTGGCATCAAATTGACCGAAATCCATCAACAAATCCCAGTAAAATATTGGGATCAAATCAGATCATTTGCAATCAAGCAAATCATTGACATGTGGCTAGAAATCCGAGATTGGCGTAACAAATCATGGGGATTTATGTCAATCATCATTACCTACAAAGATTTGATGCGATCACATTAATTGTCCAGATTTATTATATTCAAGATGAGCGGCCCAGATTTATTGATCCTTAGCCGCCAACTTTTGAGAATGGGCAATCATTGCAAAACCCTAATGATGCCCCCACTCTTATAAATAGCAAGGTGCCATTCCCTTGCAAGACATACAGGGAGAGACAGACATAGACGAGCAGAGAGCGGAGAGCAGAAAGAGAGAGAGCACAACCCTCCTCAGATCCAGAGAACCAGAGAGAAATTGAAAAAAGAGCATTTCTTCATCAACGCCAAGCAGTTCTTCTACAGAGCCAAGGCTGCATCCGATCGTCCAAGGAGTAAGACAGAGCTGCCGTCGTTTTCCCGAGCCTCTACCGTCACCCTCCAAAATCTAAAATAAACAATTGTACTTAGATTACTGTACCTAGGTTTTCGTTCCTAGGCTTTCTTTGTACAAGCGAGTTTGTATTGTGAGTCTAAGTTTAGTCCTCCGATAATTATTCTGTTCTTTTACAATCAATGGCAAACACGATAGCGACTTTGCTGGGGACAAACTTCTCCACGGCTGAGGAGTTGGTGATGCAATCGGATACAACCAAACTTGGCTCCACGCAACAGAAGATGGTCGTCCGCTTCAACCAATATGTGTTTGAAGAAATGCTCTCTGAGGGATGCGCTGGCCCGGTCCAGAAGCGAACCCGCACAAAGAAAGCTCGCAGCGAGTGGAGGCCAAAATCATTTGCTCCTCCCCAAGTTCGGGACGTAGTACTCTCTGCTGCCCAAGACTGCGAAGGTGACTCTTGTACGGCCCCACTTCGAGCCATAGAGGACTCTGCTGTCCCCAAGTCCGGCAGAGGAAAGCACTATGATGCTGGACTTGCAGGGGCAAAGAGCGATTCTATGTGCTCCAGGAAGAAACCGAACAAGGGTACTGGCCGCAAGAGGAAGACTCATGCAGCCAAGATTGCCAGCCGCATGAATGATGACCATGCGGCTGAGACTGCTAGCCAAATACATAATACTCATGCGGCCAGGATTTCTAGCCGCATGGAGAACACTCATGCGGCCAGGATTTCCAGCCGCATGGGGAAGACCTATGCGGCTACGACGGCCAGCCACATGAAGATTATTGATTCCAGCCGCATGACGCCTACTCCACGCGGCTCTGTCTTCGACCGCCTCTCCTATGGTCCTGATCTCTTGTGCTCCCAAGAAGACATGTCTAACTCTCTCCAGCACCACTTAGACTCTTCCTACTATGTGCCCTCACGCACTAGAGTGAAGAAGTCTAGGGCAGCACGAGCTTGGCAAGCTCGGTCCGCTGATCCGACCTCTGACCATCCGAGCGTCACACATACTATTTTGCGGGCCTCTGATGGGAAGTTGTACAGAACCACTCGAATTCAGCCCCCAGTGGCAAACGGACAGAGAGGTTTCCAAAAGTCTCCCAAAATCCAGGAAGCAAACATGGTCGATCCGGACCCATCTGACTTGCGTGAGGCCATCCTCCACAAACGCAAGGAAAGAGAAGGTGCCTCGGGGTGCAAAGAGTCCTCTCACGGATATCACTGCACCCAAGTTATCGTCAACTGCTGTTGCAGTAACAGGACGGTACGAAAAGACCGGCAGTCCGTCTTCCAAAGACTGTAACAACCATGTTTAGAGGATGAGGCACTTTTCGTCGTCTCCTGCAACTCTGCTCAGAAAATCCCTACCGATGGGAGAGAAAAGAAGGCAAATGTTCCCAGCCCGAAGATTTCAACCACTATGACTAAGAAACTGTCATCTGAGCGAGTGCCCACCACCAGAGTTTTCCAAGGTACCCGTTCAAAGACGAAATCAGCTACAGTGGGAGGTTCATCATCCGCACCACTGGGGGTTGCTGCAACTGGGGGTAGCATTCCTCCGAACCTCCATGACAATCCGATGTTCCAAGAAGATGAGCTGGGGGAAGCAACTCTCCCATCAGGTGCAGCAAATCCCGACGTCCCCGAAGACGTCCACAATTTCCAAGACGAGGCGAACTCAAAAACTGGGGGTACTGTCCTTCTGAGTCCGAACCAGAGGAAGACATTCCCACATAACCCGATAACTTCTCATTACAGGGGTATGATTCAGAGTGTACGTCATCTACCGTCCCTTTCACTTCTACTCATGTCAGGACGGCATTCATGACAAACGATGAACACGAAGGTCCTAGTGATCGCCAACTCATCGATACTCTGGAGGCCATACTGCGCTCTTTGGTCAAGTCCATGGACGAGATAAAAGCATCCCTCCCTACTCTGCAAGGAAGGATGCCTGGCCTGACAAACTTGTGCCCCCCGGTCAATGCAGATTCGAACTCAGCGGTACCGAACCCGGGCAATAATCCTCCTGAGATGTCGGTTCCTATCGCTGCAGACGAAGCCAGGGAGGCAAGAAGAGAGGTCCAGGAGCTCCGAGCCATATTCCACGCCCGAGAAAACTGCCAAGACCTCAGGATACGACAACCATATCCAGCGGCATGGAGAGATGTTGCCTTCCCACCAAAGTATAAACCATTCCACATCAATCCATATGATGGGAAGACCTCTGCAAGTCGGTACGTTACGTACTTCGAGGTCACCACCGACCATCTTCTCCATGATGATGCCATCCTTACACGATTATTCGTTGGGGCATTGGAAGGAGTCGCCTTCGACTGGTACCGTAACCTTCCAGACAACTGCATCCACTCCTTCGCCAGCTTCAAACGCATGTTCTTGGAGAGATTCTACGAAGTAGGACAAGACGTCATAATGTCCACCCTCATGGACGTCGTTCAAGGGGAGAAAGAGCTAACAAGGAACTATATTGAGCAGTTTCGCCAAACCGCAATGAAGCTGCCGTCTGGTAACCCGGATTCCTCCTTAATTGAAATTTGCCAAAAGAGACTGCTTCCAACAATCAGCCTCTGGATGGGCGAATTTAATTCAAGGACTGGAAGACGTTTATCATCAGTGCCACAAGCGCCGAAGAACGATTGAAGAAAGCTCGCCAACTGGGATTGCACATCTCAGAGGAAGAAGACAAGGGCAGGCGTCCCAACGCCAACACCAACAATGGGGGTAGCTCCACCAACAATTAGGACAACAAGGGCAAGCAGGCTATGGGGGCCGACACAGCACAGAAACCTGAGCCAAAATCGGCAGACAAACAATGGCTAAAAATGACCTACTCCTTCGAAGATGGCCACGTCAACCATCTTGGACATGCTCATACAAGGAGACATAATTCAGCTCCCTCCGCCAAGACGGGAACCTCGGCCGGCAGAAATGGAGAGCCCAAAGTACTGCCACTACCACCGCTACGTCCACCATGCTACACACGACTGCTACCAACTGAAACGGTACATCCAACATCTCATCGATTCGAATGCTCTGGCCATCGATTTCGAAGAGGTAACCGTGGCAGCCAATATGGTGTCAGTACAATTTGGCAGCTTCCCTCCAACTGAAACTCAAGACGGCGTGGTCCCCATCCCTCTGGCGACAATAGAGATTGCTAATATTCTACCTCCCCGAGCTCAGGCTGCTGGTCTAGTGCCCCTTACCACATCACGAGGGGAGGTCATGTGGGTCCATCCAGACTTAGTATCTGAAGTGACTCAGTCCACACCATCTTCCATTCGCAAGAAGAAGAGTGGAAAAGTCAGATCCTGTCGCACAATCTCGGCATATATCGAAGAAGTCATAGCCGTCGTCACTCGGTCTGGGGCATAGTCCCAACCTGTGGCCGATAACTCGACTGAAGATCATTAGCCCACTACAACTGACGCTCCGGGACCTTCTCAGCCTTTGACGACCGACAAGCCTAGGCCGAAGGAGACTCGCTTTGACAAATCCCTCCGAAAAGAGGCACCGCAGGGGCTGGAGAGGCCCTACAACTTCGACATCTTGGCATAATTGGCCAACACATCGGCCAAATTGTCATTATACGAGCTTCTGAGACTCTCAAAAGATGTTCGCGCGGCTTTGAGCGATGCACTCCAAAATGTCGACGCGTACCTGGCTCAGGTCAACCTCACGGGAGAGAACCCGCCTGCAGATCTCCAAGATAGCGCTTGCACGAGAGCGATGCCCAACATTGTCTTCACTCCGTAGGATATGCTCATCAAAATCAACCTGCACGATCGCCCGTTATATTACACTGGATACATCGGCGACGTAAAGGTGGATCAGATGCACATTGATCCTAGTTCTTCCATAAGCATCATCCCAAAGAGTCTGTTACATCATCTTCGCATTCCTATGCATCGCCTGATGCCAACAAGCATCGCCATCAACAGTTTCAATTCGGGCAGGAGCTACACAATTGGGAAGATTTACTTTAAGTGCCAAATTGGCGATCTTCACTCAGAAGTAACCTGTTACGTCATAGACGCAGATACTTCCTACAACATCCTCTTGGGGTGCCCTTGGATACACGATTACATGATCGTGCCTTTCATACTGTACCAATGCTTCAAGTATGTCGACAAACACGGCTTCATGAGGACTGAATTTGCCGACATCGATCCCTTCAAAGGGGTCGAATCTTACTCTCAGACTCCTGCCTGTACGAAAAGTCGAAGAGGCACCTTGATGAAGGAGATGTGCAAGCTCGTACTGAGATAGCCACAGGATCAGAAGAACCTCTAACGATCCACCTCCAAGCTCGCAAACCTGGCAAGTCCGTACCCCTTACAGCCACTCTGCGTAAGGACGCAATCAGCCTCTCGGCACAAGAAGAGCAAATGATAATCCAGCTGCCTAGGTCTGGCCAAGTGCTAAGACCCACAACGGAGCCACTAACAATCAGACTGCCAAGAGTCGGCCAGCCACAAACGGAGAAGCTCAATCCCTCCGACAAACCAGTGACGATACGCCTTCCCAAAAAGAATCGTCACCCCGATGCAAAGTCTGGGGCATCTAGCGAGCCAACAACTCCCCGTCCAGCATCGAGTACCAAACTGGGGGTTGCTAGTTTGCCAACTACTCCACGTTGTGCTCTACCAGCAGAATCCCTGACGATCAAGCTGTCCAGGTCATCCTCTCAGTCTTCATTTATACATGGAGTGGCCGAAGAAGAACCGGAGCTAGCCAAGTATGTGGCTGCTCACACTGATGTTCCCTCCGTAGATGATGTAATCTCGCTAGAAAAGATACCTTACTTCATCAATAAAGGGCTATCTTTGAACTACCTCGAGCTTAATAAGCTTTGTACAATGTATGCTATAGAACACGGTATAGGCACTCACCTACACACACAGGTGACGAATGTTTACACCGCAAACAAGCTTATCCCAGTGGAAGACGCTTACCGCATAATCGAGGGAGGGGACCATCCAATCATCTTCGGCCAGAAGGACGACCCGCAGCCCTTCACCATAGAGAAGGTCGATCTCGAATCAGATGCCGGAAGACTGCCTCTGTACCTTTATAGCCCCCAATCCAAATACCTCATACAAAAACAAGGGTATGATCTGGAGACTACGCCAGGTTTGAACTTCGGTACCGGGCGACGATTACCTCTAAAGCCACCAGTCCCGGCAGGAAAACCACGGGACTACTACAGCAAGACCCGGTATGGATTAGGGTATGTTACGCCTACAACGACCCCAAAAAGTTTAGATGAAGAATGCGACTGGCATTCACATTCAACCGGATCACTAACTTCTGATTCGGATACCAGCATCGGAGATATATTCAGACAAGTCCTGTCAGTCAATATGGCATTCGTCGATGCTTACGAAGAAGATGAAGACATTCCTGAAATCCTCGTGTTAGAGCCGTGGGCCCAACAGTTGGATGCACAATGGGAAAAGCGGTTTGAACAGAGAGAACCTCCTACTGAAGATGAGGTCATATAAGTGGATCTCGGCAGCGAATCTTCTCCAAAATCGATCTTCGTCAGTAAAAGCCTAACAGACGAAGAGCGAGAATCGCTGCTGGAACTTGTCAAAGAATATATTAATGTATTTGCCTGGAGCTATGAAGACATGCCAGTACTAAACCCCGAGGTTGCCCTTCCAAAGCTCAACATTCGGCCAGATGCCAAGCCGGTTAAACAACAACAGCGACGCATACGCCCGGGCATCATGGATGCGATCGAAGCCGGAGTCAACAAACTAATAGCCAGCGGCTTCATTCGTGAGGAACAACATCCGGATTGGATCGCCAATATAGTACCGGTCCTCAAGAAGAATGGAAAGATTCGAATCTGCATCGACTTCCGCAATCTGAACGAGACATGTCCTAAAGATGAATTCCCCATCCCTATCACAGACATCATGATTGACAACACCTGCGGCTTCGAACATATGTTATTCATGGATGGCTTCTCGGGGTACAACAAAATCAAGATGTCTCCTGACGACGACAAGCATACATCATTCCGAACACCGATTGGCACATACTGCTACACTGTCATACCTTTCAGTTTAAAGAATGCTGGCGCCACATATCAAAGAGCCATGAGTATCATCTTCAGAGACCACTTACGCAAGACGGTGGAGTGCTATCTTGATGACATCGCCGTCAAGAGTCGTTGTAAGGGAGACCATCTCCATGATCTAAAGATGGTATTCGACCTAATGCGAGCACACAAACTGAAGATGAATCCCACAAAATCTTTCTTGGGCGTATCCAGCGGAAAGTTCTTGGGTTTCATCATCACCGCCCAGGGTATCCATGTAGACCGTGAGAAGACGAAGGCAAGCATGGAGATGGGTCCCCCGAGAAATCTCCGCGAACTCAGAGGCCTTTAAGGGAGACTAGCTTACATCAGGAGGTTTATTTCTAACCTCTCCGGGCGTTGTCAGCCATTCACCCATCTCATGAAGAAAGACGTCTCGTTCATATGGGATAAAGAATGCCAATGTGCCTTCGACAGCATCAAAGAATATTTGTCGAACCCTCCTGTCCTGGTGGCCCGGTTGCTGGAAAACCAATTCTGCTCTATGTACGAGCAATGGAGCATTCCCTCGGAGATCTGCTAGCATAAAACAATGATACAGGCCATAAACAAGCCATATATTACCTCAACCGAATGATGATTGGGCAAGAGCATCGATATACCGCCGTGGAGAAGGAATGCCTCGTCCTGGTGTTCGCCATTCAAAAGATGCAGTACTATGTCACAGGACAAACCATACATGTGATCTCACGAGTCAACCCTCTCAGGGTCCTCATGACTAAACCAGGGGCACTCAGCTCTCGCCTCGCTACATGGGCAATATTGCTGTCCCCCTATCATATGATCTTCGTCCTGCAAAAGGCTGTTAAAGGTCAAGCTCTGGCAGACTTTTTAGCAGCCCACCCAGGCTCGGAGTCCTCCAGAATATATGAAAAAAATCCCAGATGAGGTCGCAGACTCGCACACAACCTCTCATAATGATATATGGCGAATGTTCTTCGACGGTGCCTCAAGGACCGGACCTAAGGGCAACATCGTCGTCGGGGTCGGGGTGGTAATGGTTTCTCCTTCCGGGTAGGTGATCAATCGCGCTTACTCTCTCACAGAGCCCTGCTCTAACAATGTGGCCGAGTACAACGCTTTGGTCATTGGCCTCCAACTTGCAAGAGAGCTGGGGGTAGAATATCTTAAAGCATACGACGATTCTCAGTTAATCGTCAATCAGATTCGGGGTTCTTACGAGGTTCGCCATGAAGACATGATCCCCTATCACCAAATAGCAATCAACATCATCACGTCATTCGAGGGGTTCTTCATCGAACACGTTCCCTGACTCCGAAATATCGAAGCCGATGCCCTAGCTGGCCTTGTCGCTTTCCTAGCGATTCTGAACTATGCTCGCCAGTCCGTGGATGTGATAGGCCACGAACTGGTCTGTCCCAAGAACAATGTTCAATTCGTGGTGAGTTATTCCGCTCAGACGATCGATGAAGTCCCAGACTAGAGAAAACCATTCATTGACCTCGTAGTCTACGACATCCTGCCCGAGAACCCAAAAGAGGCCACCGCTATCCGAAGGCGTTCTCTCAGATTCTTCTACGATACAGAGACGAAAATGCTGTATCGCCGATCCTACGATGGATTATTGCTTCGATGTCTGTCAAACGCAGAAGCTAAATAAGTCGTACGCGAAGCTCACGACGGTGTCTGCGGGGCCCATCAGCCTGGCCCTAAATTGTAAGATCGTCTTCGCCGAATGGGCTACTACTGGCCCACGATGGTAGCAGATGCAATAGACTATGCAAGAATGTGCAAAGCTTGCCAAGTCCATGCGGACTTTATCCACCAACCATCCGAATTTCTACATTCGACAGTGGTGTCCTGGCCGTTCGAAGCATGGGGAATGGATATCATCGGTCCGATTACTCCACCTTCCTCCCGAGGACATCGCTTCATACTCGCAATCACGGATTACTTCTCCAAATGGGCGAAAGCTGTCCCGCTTACAGAAGTAAAGACTTCAAACGTGATCAGCTTCCTCAAGCATCACGTCATCTATCGCTTCGGACTGCCCCGAAGGATCATCCACGATAATGGTCCGCAGTTCGCAAGCCACACCTTCTATCGGTTCTGCGACAAGCACCGCATCCAGAATATTGCTTCAATGTCGTACAATCCAGCAACGAATGGGTTGGCAGAAGCATTCAACAAAACAATCATCAAACTTCTCAAGAAGTTCGTAACGTCCAACAAATACGACTGGAACGAGAAGCTTGATGAATGCTTATGGGCATACCGTACTACAGTCCGAACAGCCACTGGAAACACGCCGTTTTCCCTGGTGTACGGGAGTGAGGCAGTCCTCCCGTTGGAAACTCAAATACCCTCACTCCGCGTCGCCCTTACTTACCAATTGACGACGTAGATAACTATCGTCGTCGACTACAAGAGTTGGAGGCCTTAGATGAAAAGCGCCTCCTGGCTATGCAACGGATCGATCTATACCAAGCACGCATCTCCGGAGCCTTCAACAAGAAGGTTAAAATCAGAACATTCCAAGTGGGCGATCTCGTTCTTGCAGTCCGGAGGCCGATGGTCATGACTCACAAGACCGTCGGCAAGTTCCAGCCAAAAAGGAAAGGTCCGTTTATCATTGAGGCCGTATTTTCCAACGGCGCCTACTGCCTCGCAAAACAAAACGGAGACTTTCTTATGTTGCCCGTCAATGGCAAGTTCCTGAAGAAATATTATGTCTAAACGATATTTTCCAGATCATCGAGTCATGTACCTGCTGGTACCGCTGAACTCGTATCACATTTTCCAGATCGTCGAGTCATATACCTGCTGGTACCGCTGAACTCATATCATATTTTCTAGATTGCTGAGTTAAGTACCCTCCGGTACCGCTGAACTCATATTCCAAATTCCAGATTATTAAGTCATGTACCCGCTGGTACCGTTGAACCCACATTCACAATCCCAGATTATTGAGTCATGTACCCGTCGATATCGCTGAACTCATATCCACAAAATTCCAGATTATTGAGTCATGTACACTCCCGTACCGCTGAACTCACAATCTCCCAGATTATCGAGTTATGTACCCGCAAGTGCCTTTGAACTCACATTTCGGTCACTCTTTCAGATAGTAAGTCATGTATGACCATACCTCTGAACTTTCTTCCTGAAAGAGATCCTCTCTCATGATCCACTGTCCGCACTCCCAGTGCACAAAAAGGGTAACAGATCCACAAATTTCTAAAACGGCCATGTCGATGTTACCTCTAAGTCGTTTCACTTCCGCCAAAAAAAATCACCCCTTTACATAGAACTTCCATGTCCTCATTACCTCTGAGTCGTTCTTGTAGGTCCTAAAAATTAAGTTACACCCATCAAAGAAGTCATAAAAATCAAATTATGCATCCTTCAAGTGAACTGCACAGAAGACAGATTGCACAACAATTCGATTGCGCAGGCTGAACTGCACACACATCCAAGTGCGTAAGCTGACGTGGCCTCGTCATCATTACCTGACAGAGAATCAGATCTTCTGACAATTGACAGCACGGAGAACGAGAAAACTGTTCGTTTATTGTGCAGCACAGTGCTCGAGGACAGCTGTACATGCAGCACAATCTGCCAGACTCTCTGCAGCGCAGTCCATCCCAGCGCGGTCCATCCCAGCGCAATCCGAAGCCAGCACAATTCAGGTGGCACACTCCATCAATACAACTGACAAAGTACACGTGGCCTTCATGCCATCAATGACTCAATACGTGGTAACCGTCTGTACACGATCATGCGCATTTCAATCAAATAATGCCATGTGTCCAATACAGTTGGCCCAAGATCAAATAACTGCCAGCGCAGTCTGATGTCTACACGGTCCAATGTAGCGCAATCCATCTTGCGCAGTCCAGAATAACTAAAAAGTAGTCATTTCCAGAATTCTATAAATAGAGTTTCATGTCCTTCCTAGAGGGGATCACACACACACAGAGATCATACACACATACACAGAGATCAGGCGTTCTTGCCAAAGTGCTGCTGCAATCTTCAGAGGCTACCGTCTTCAAAGTTCACATCGTCCAAGGGATAAAGCGATCGTCTTCAGATCAGATTCCTATAGTTGTACTTTCCCAGAATTCTTGTAATCTTCTTTACAAAGTTTGTTGAAATAAAGATCAACTTTTGTTTTTGCAAACAAAATGGCGACTCTGCTGGGGACGACTTTCTCCTCCGACGAGGAAGTGACAACTCAATGTGACGTTGCGTCTATAGGAAAGACGCAGAAGACGCTGGTTGTAAAGGTCAACCAGATGACCAACGAGGCGATGATCAACTCCAGGACCACCCCTCGTACTGCAACAACTTCTGCCACGAGCAAAGTGCGCCCAGTGTGGGTCCCCAAGACTGTTGTGCAGTCCACTACTTTTGCTGCTCAGCCTGCTGTGCAGTCAACTGCCTTTGTTCCCAAGACTGCTGTCTCTGCTGCGTAGTCTGCTGCTACTGCTCATGCGCAGTATGCTGCTTCCCTTGACAGTGCACAACATACTTCCTATGCTGCTCTGTCAAAATATAAGACTCATATTCCTCTGGCGCAGTTGGCTGCCACTTTGCCTGCACAATCCATCACTCCAGCAACCAGAGTGCAACACAAACACTCTGGCAATAAAACTCCTGCTGCGCAAGCCACTGTGACTGAGGCCAGAAGACTTTCTGCCAGAGATACTCATGCGCAACCTGCCAGTGCGCCATCAACCCATGCACAAACTGTGCCAGCACAATCCAAGAGAGACAGCCCTTTGGCTAATCTCTCATCTTTCCATAGCAAGGGGAAAAGCTCTGCTCCTCCTCTCAAGCACCCTGTTGCTCTTGCACAATCCACTGGAGGTAGTCTTTTGGCTATTCCTCCTCCTCCTCACTACAAAGGAAAAGGCCCGTTGGTCTTTTCTCAAACTTCTTCGTCCCACGACTTGGAAGACAACAGAGGGAAACGCTCTTTAGCTAACCCTTCTTCACAAAACAAAGGAAAATGCCCTTTGGTCTTTTCTCAGTCTTCTTCGGTTTTTACCGTAGAAGATCAATCTGAACATGCTCCGGCACTAGTCAGTACAAGAACTCTTTCTCACAAGGGTTCTTCTTCCCTCCTTGCCAAAGGGAAGTGTACTAATCAGAGAGGTATTCTGCCTACTCCGGTAGCAGAATTCCAAGATCTTCCAACTCTCCAGATATCCCGTTCAAGACAGGGAAAATTGTTGGTGTCTCATACAGAAACCCATGGGGATGAGTTTGCTGATCGAAGAACTTATCTCAATCGACCAACTTCGGTGAAACGCAAACAGCCAATGCCGAAGAACAACCAGCGTCAGAAGCAAACTTCCAGGATCAAAAATCCGAACACCTATGCCAATGAAATAAGTACTTTCCTGTATACTCAAGGGACCAAACATTTGAAGAATCGGAACCACGTTCCGAATATTGTCAAAGAACACATCCCTCGAACTTCTTGTCGTCCCGTTGCTGTTCCCGATCTCCGAGAACACCTCAAACAAAAACGGATAACATCTCAACATCCCCAATGCAACCACTTGGACACCATTACAATCACAAAGTGGTCATCAAGTGTTGTTGTCAGACAATGAGACGATCTGTCTTCGATCATTTGAACTTTTCAAATTCTGAACTTATGTCAGAAGACGAAGACGAAGTTTTGTACGCTTCTGTCAACATGACTTCCAGAGACACTGGGGTAGGAAGTGCTCCAAGCACGGTAAGCCTCGTAAGCCAAGCCAGCGGTATTTGGATCTACTCCAATAATCTTCTGAAGGAGTATTCCAACATACCCAATCCCGAAGCCGAGACACAATCGATCAAAGGAATCTTCAAGATCCTTCCGGTCATTTTCCTCTTTCTCACTCAGGAGATGATTCTTTCTCCGACTACGATGCATACAGTGAAAGTTCAGAACAGACAGTGTCCTCCACTGTAGCTAGAGAAGTGACAGCTTATGTTGTCACTGAAGATCCTGATGCTTCCAGTTCGGCTAGTCAAGAACAACGAATAGCTGCATTAGAAGACAAGTTGAAGACCATGGCCGAAATGATTGCAAGTGTGCATTCTATCATTGCGGCCCAACATACAGTACCACCGACCATACCTCCAGCAAATCTTGAAATCATAGCATCATCAGTGCCTGTCAATACAAGACTGGGGTAGCATCTCTTCAAGTACCTCCTGTACAGATCCAACCTACACCCAGTAAGTCAGGTGCTGGAGATAGTGCTTATCACGCTGTTCCTCCCCCTAACGCTGTGACTCAGCCTGCTCCTTCTACATCAGTAGAAGATATCAATGAAGCTGTCAAGCTCCTGCGCACTCAGTTCGAGGCCTTCAAAGAGAAGGACAACTTACAAAGGTTGGGGATCAAGCAACCTTACCCAGTTGAATGGAAGGAAGTCCCATTTCCTCCGAAGTACAAAATCCTAACAATCTCGCTGTTTGATGGCAGCACTTCTCCAAGTCAGTTTATTAACCACTTCGAGGTAATGACTGTCCAACTTCAGCCAAATGACGCTCTTCTTACCAGAGTATTCGTCGGCTGTTTAGCTGTCGTAGCATACGATTGGTACAGAAGCTTGTCCGATAGTTGTATCACCTCCTTCTCTGGCTTAAAATAAATCTTCTTGGAACGATTTTATGAAGGGATCAATGACATGACCATGTCTGCCCTCAATAAAATCAACAAAGACACAATAAAACTGCCGAGAGTTTTATTGAAAGGTTTCGCCGGAAAGCTTTGAAAATGCCTCCTAGAACTCCGGCCGCTGTCACCATAGACACCTGCAAGGCAAATCTTTTGCCTATCATCAGTATGTGGACAGGATCTACTCAGTTCCAAGACTGGCCATCCTTCATTGTCAACGCTAAAGCAGCTGAAGTTAGCCCTAATAAATTCAAGCAGCTAGGGGTACAAATGTCTAACCCCGACCGGGATGAACACCAGAAATCGGGTGGTGGCAATCGCAAGAACAACCGCAAAGTAAAAGAAACTTTGAATATCAACTTGACGAATAAGAGCAAAGAATCTCTGGCAGTTAATGTAGCTCCCCCTACGTCCACTTCTACTCCTTCAGAACCTCCACCAAGGGAACCTCGTCCGAAAGTAGAGTACTCTTTTGACGAGAATGACGCAGTGAGCATCTTTGATTGCTTGATCAAAAGCAATAAGCTCCAGCTCCCAGATCCCAACAAGCCCGATGAAGTCGGTAAGACTGATCATCCTAAGTACTATGTCTATCACAGGTTTATTGGGCATCCCACTCGAGCATGTTATGTGCTCAAAGGCAAAATTCAAGAGCTGGTCAACGCTGGTGTTGTCACTCTACAGCAAGACGAGAAGACTGTTACCGCAAACGTGGTCTCAGTTCAATTCGGTGACTTTCCACCGCAGATAGTACAGCATGGTGTCATTCCTTTCTCCAAAGCTACTCTTGAGATTGAGAATCTCCCTCCTCCACGAAGTGAAGGTCTTGTCCCCTTGTCTCTTGACAATGGCGAGATTATGTGGATTCATCCGGATCTTGCTTCAGAGTTCGAACTTCCCTCTTCCTCTAAGAAGAAAGACCGCTACAAGGGCAAGACAAAGACTTGCAATATGGTGTCTTTTTACCCCATAGTTGACGAAAAAATCTTGCTGGGCACCAGATCAGGGAAAGCTTATCTAAAAGATTACCCCGAAGCTCAAGAGAATCCTGCTTCTTCTTCTGAGCCTGCTCTAGTGCAGCCTACTTCTACTGAAGATGTTCCTACCGCTTCTTTACCAGTTGTAGAGTCTACTCCTCCCAAGCCAACGATCGCTGACAAAGGCAAACAACAAGTCCGCTTCGACAAACCTTTGAAGAAGGCATCTCCTTCCGGACTTAAAAATCCTTACAACTTTAATATCATGGCTCAGCTAGCCAATACACCGGCCCGGCTGTCCATCTTCGAGCCCTTGCGCCTCTCTAAAGAGACTCGGGAAACTCTGAGTGAGGCTCTCATGCAGGCAGAAACCTGTTTAGCCCTTCTGAAGAAGCCAAAAGCAGAGCCAGTCTCTTGCCTCCATTGTCATAGTGTGTTGGAGTTAATTCCAAACATAACTTTCACACAGGATGACATGCTGATGGAAGACAACAGGCACGACCATCCTCTTTACTATACATGATATGTCGACTCGATGAAAGTCGATAGTATTCTGATAGATCCAGGGTCTGCTCTCAGTATCATGCAGAAGACATTGTTTGATGCATTGAAGATCCCAGTGCATAGTCTTTCCAGTACAATCACCACCATTCTCGGGTTCAACTAGGGAAGGAGTGAGCCTCTGGGCAAGATTCGCCTGAAACTCCAAATAGGCAATCTTCGCACAAAGGTGACCTTCTACATCATTGACAACCATGGTCGTTCTTATAATGCTTTGTTGGGAAGACCATTCCTGCATGAACATAACATTGTTCCTTCGACTCTCCATCAATCTTTCAAATATGTCGATAACAATGGAGAGGTACAAAAGGAGGTTGCTGATCTCTATCCTTTCAAAGGCGTCGAAGCATACTGCAACGATACCCGTATGTACAAGGATAAATTCATGAAAGTTATCCTGTCTCTGGACACTGAAGAAGAGAAAAAAGCAGTGCCTAATGACACCCTCATCATACCTATCAAGGGGCGTGTTTCTCGTCCATAGTCCTCCAAGCCACTGGCTATTCACTTGCCATTCCAGAAGCAACCAACTGATGATGATCAGGATCAAAGGGAGCTCACCTCTTCTGAGCCACTTGTTATAGACTTACGTCGTAACAAGGAAAAAAGATAACTCACCTCTTCTGAGCCACTTGTTATTGATTTATCTCATAACAAGGAAAAAAGGGAGCTCACCTCCTCTAAGCCGCTTGTTATCGACCTCCGTCGTAACAAAGCCAATCCTCCTCCACGTTCTTCTTCTTCCTCTCTTGTAATCAATCTGACTAAGCCTGCTAAGGCTAAAGGTCCTGCTGTAAACACAAATGTACAAATCAATGAAAAAGCATCTACTTTCCAGTATACTGATGTCATTTATCATGCTAAGTGCTATTTGGATATGTTAGATAGCTATCAATCATTTACGATGGGAGTTGTGCAATCTCTTCAAATAGAAGTCTCATTTGAACACCCAAAGGATTCATATCGTATTGATCATGCTCGTAAGAAAGGTGAGAGTCCAATACTTTTTAGTAAAGGACCGGAACAACAATTTAGCTATACGGATGATAGCAAAAGTAATGATACGGGGCATCTTCAACTCCGTCGTTACAGTCAACAATCAAAAGACATCATCCGAAAGATGGGTTACGACTTCAAGAGTGGTCTCAACTACGGTAAGGGTAGAAAAACTCCTATCCGTACGGCTGTGCCGAAAGGAAAGTTAGAGATGTACTACAGCAGGACCAAAAGAGGTCTCGGATATGCTTCACCTCCGGTATTATCCCCAGCAGCTTCTGAATCCGATAGTGAAGAGCGCTCTAACTCTTCTGATTCCAGATCATGGGATTCTGACACCAGCATCGGTCAAGTTCATCGATTGACAGTATCTTCTAACATGGTCTCCGTCGAACTTCCAAAGGCTATGACGAGGATGTTGAAGAAAGTCCTGAAATAGATCCTTGGGCTCAACGAATGGATACCCAATGGGAACTTCGATTCGAACAACGAGAACCTCCTACTAAAGATCAATTGGTTCAAATTGATGTAGGAGAGAGTGGGTCACCTCGTCCAATATTTATCAGCAAGAACCTCCCAGAGGCAGATAAACAAGAATTAATTCTTCTTATTCAGGAATACATTGATGTCTTTGCCTGGAGCTATGAAGACATGCCAGGTCTAGATCCCAAAGTTGCTACTTACAAATTGAACATCCTGTCTAATGCAAAACCGGTCAAACAGCAACAACGGTATTTCAAGCCAGAAATGATAGACACAATCGACGATGAAGTGAAGAAGCTCATCGCTTATGGCTTTATTTGGAAAGAGCAACATCCTGATTGGGTAGCCAATGTCCTCCCAGTTCTAAAGAAAACAGGTAAAGTTCGAGTCTGTATCGACTTTCGGGATCTTAATGAAGCATGTCCAAAAGATGAATTTCCTCTCCCTATCACGAACGTCATGATTGACAACACCTGTGGGTTTGAAAGAGTATCTTTTATGGACAGATTCTCCGGATACAATCAGATTCGGATGAATCCTGAAGATGAAAAGCATACTTCTTTTCGCACTCCTCGCGGAGTCTACTGCTATACTGTGTTGCCATTTGGTCTCAAAAATGCTGGTGCAACTTACCAACGAGCCATGAGTACCATATTTCGAGATCATCTGTACAAGACTGTCAAATGCTACGTCGACGATATTGTTGTCAAAAGTCGTCTAAAGGAAGATCACATCCAAGACTTGAGAACTATCCTCAATCTCATGCGCCAACATCAACTCAAAATGAATCCCACCAAGTCATTCTTGGGTGTCTCTAGTGGCAGATTTCTCGGCTTCATCATTACCTCTAAGGGTATACATGTGGATCCCGAGAAGATCAAAGCCATTCAAGAGATGTGTCCTCCACGCAACCTAAAAGGGCTACGAGGATTCTAAGGTCGACTTGCGTACATCAGGAGATTCATTTTTAATCTGTCTGGACGCTGCAGACCATTTACTCAACTAATGAAGAAAGGTGTATCTTTTGTATGGACTGAAGAATGTCAATGAGCATTTGATGACATAAAGTGGTATCTCATGAATCCACCAGTCTTGTTGCCACCAATCTCTGGCATACCATTCTTAATGTATGTCCGTGCTACGGATCATTCATTGGGTGCTTTACTTGCCCAAAAGAACAAAGAAGGCCACGAACAAGCCATCTATTATCTCAGTCGTACTATAATTGGTGCTGAACACCGTTATAGTCCAGTCGAAAAGGAATGCTTAGCTCTTATGTTTGCTGTTCAAAAGACTTGGCATTACATCATTGGCCAAACTATTCATGTCATATCCCGAGTTAATCCTCTTCGGGTACTGATGAAGAAGCCTAGCACACTCAATTCTCGGCTGGCTACATGGGCCATTCTTGTAAAACCCCTTAATTTTCAAAATTTTATTTATTAAATAATATTGCATGATTTAATTGATTTTCTATAATTATATATAGGAATTATTTATATGTGTGACTATATATTGGGTTGTGTGTTTGCCCCTGGTTTTTCTTAGACCTTAATCCTTAAACCAAACCCTAATCTATTTTTTTAGTCTCTATTTAATTAAGAATGAATTTACATGTTTATGTATACTTAGAATGCTAATTAATTTCTTAACCAACCTTAACCCATTCTCTACCACATGAATTTTGGTTTCCACAAAGTATGGATCTCTTGTAACCAAATGATAACCACTCCTCCCTTTCATTTTTTCGGCCACACAACCCCTCTTTTCCCTCCACTTTTCGGCCACACCACCACTTCTTCCCCCTCCATTTTTCGGCTACCCGAGAACTCCCCTTCCCTCCTATCTCGGCCGGCGTGCGTTCAGCGAAGAGATCACCTCGTCCTCGGCGTTCAGGCCATCTCCGGCGGTGCCATCACCATCGTAGCGTAGCCCCGACTCCCTGCAGTCGGCAGGTACGATCTCGAGCCTCTACGTGGCTTTGCCACGTGGATATCCCCCTTGCAACTTAGAACCCTAATTTCTATATAATTTCCTGTTTTATTCATTGATTAATGATTTGATTAAGGAAGAATTAATGATTATTAAGTAGTATTATTAATGTTAAATGATTGTTAACAAAGTGTAGATTCTGTAATAAATTGTAGAGAATTTATTATGAATTATTATGATTTTATTTGAATTAATTAATGACTGTGAATTAATTATTTTGTGGGATTATGGCTGTGTGATTAATTAATTAAGGATAAATTGATAGTAATTTGTACCTAAATTATTAGTCCATTGATTAGAGACATTAGTATAGATTCTATATTAATTGTATCAGATTTTTATACAAATTATTCGTATTTATTAATTATTTTAACTGATGTCAATGAAGCAGTTTTTGTGTAAATTTCCACAGAATTATATATTCTGTTTTGATTTTTTTGAATTTAATCCATTAGGAATCACTCGATATGATCTATACATAAATTGTAGGTAATTATGTAAACTAATTACTGTTAAATTTTCAAGATTTAATAAATAGTTTAGATATTTTATTTATATTTTAAACTGTGAATTACTGATTCTAAATGACTGTTTATTTACACTGTTTTGGATTTTTATTAATTAATTCATTAAGAATTAATTAATGAGTGTTATACAAAACTTGTAGATAATAATTATACCTATTTACTGTAAAATTTTCAAAAGAGAATAATTATGTTTAGTATTTATTTGGCATTAAACCAGAGTTAAATAAATTTGATTATGTAATTAGTTCAATACTAGTTTTAATTTATAATAATTATAAATTATTATTGGTAATGCTCATAAATGTATAGTCACTGTTAGAAATGTTATTTTCTGTGATTTATGATTTTTCCCAATTTATTAGTGAATTTTTAACATTTAATTCTAATTATAATAGCTAAATTGGTAATTTCTATATATTAGTAGTTAAATGTTTTTAATTACTTATAAATTAGGTAAATAATATTAAAAATATTATTTCCAGTGGGATTTCATGGAAAAGTGTTTTCTAACCAAATTTAGACTTGCCATTATTTATTAATTAGTATTTATAATTAATGGGAATTTGTGAATGCATGTGTTTCTTAATTGTTTAACTAATTAGTTGTAAGTAATTTATTAATTATTAAATTATTAATTGTATTAATAATTTCAGAATATAAAAGTATAATAATAAGTGCTTCATACTTATTATTGTATGATATTATTCTTATTTATTAGTAATGATTAGCTAGTAGTAATGGTTTGAATAATAATTATCGATTAATTATCAATTAAATGTATAGTTTAATTTGGTTAATTAGTATTGAATTAGGGTTAATGTTATTGTAGGATTATTCGTTTCTCGGAACTTGGACTCGATACCAGACTCGGACTTTCAGCTCTTGGACACAGGCAAGTACACCTTGCTTGACTTTACTATGCAGTATTACATTTGACCAGTTATTACAGTTGTGTGCACTCGTCACCATTTATGACTACCCTGTCAATAGTTAGTATAACTTGACACGACTCAGACACGCATCACCTATGAGTGAGATGAGTGCAGAGATTTTGTGTTGATTGGCCATTAACATGTGATCTTGAGTTGTAGCAGTGGTTAGTTACATTATATGTATATTGCCGTCTTGCATATTATTTGTACCGTGTATACGGTCCAGGTATTCATTGGGTGGGGAGAGTCTACTAGTGGTGTATGAGAATTCTGTTTCCAATGTACGCTGGATGCTCGTAGCCCCTCGTTCTCAAACCGTAGAACGCTTGGTGGACGTTTCTTCTTCTTCTCCCCCTCTCATGTGCCACTAGAGATGTCTCAAAATGCATTTACACTTAGATGGTTAGAACACCTTAAATTGTGTACTACGTATTTCCTGTCCTTGTTTGGTTAAGGAATTACTTAGTAGCATTTTTATTTAGTTACTTTTACTTTACTACTCAGTATTATCTTGCATGTCATATTTCCTGTGTACTTGTTATGTCCCTCTGAGGACCTGGTATCTTTTCCAGAGCTTGACGAGGATTCCTACCCGACTGATTACGGAGTAGCTGGATTAGACGACGACCTTGAGGTGGAGCCACAGCCTTGATCCTTTGGAGGCTAGCTTTATCTTCTGATGTGGGTTCATTTCCTGTATTCAGTTATTTCCTACTTTCCATTTTATTTCATTCCAGATGTACTGTTCAGTGTTTGGTCTTTCTTTTGACATTTATTGTGACTCTGGGGACTCTCTTTACAGTTATCTATTATTTGTTTCATGGATGAGACTAGATTTTACCTGCCTGTGTTGTTAATGTTATTAGTCTTACTTCAGCGTACTACGACTAGTCATAGTCCATTAAATTGGGTTAACTATGTCTGATCATACAGCTGGCATGCCACGTGTTCCCGATCCGATTATTTGGAACTAGGGCGTGACATGTTTTAGTGGTGGCCCATGCAGGTCAATGAAATTTGTTTGGTTACGTTACTGTACCAGACAAGCCTGCAAATTAGGTTTAGAATATAGGGTCTCATCCATACTTGATTATATCATTCTTGAATATCCTTGAACAAAATCTTTTGCATCTCGTTTGTTTCTGTCCTATTCTTAATTCCTTCTATCATATCTCTGCAGAATCATGAATTTGAGGAGTGGACGTACCGCTGCCGGTGGAGACAACCAGTCATCTGGTACGGATGAACAGTCCGCAAGGGTAGTTCCAACTCACCCTTTGCTTCCAGGGCAGACGTCTCAGCCAGTTGGTGCACAACCGACTGGGGTACCACCACCTCCCCCGCAGAACCCTCAGATACCATTTGGAGTGCCCCCGACTGTGCCACCAGACAGTCAGGCGCAGATGTTTCAGTTCATGCACATGATGATGCAAAAACAGAGGCAAGAAGCAGCTGAGCAGAGGCGGGAAGCTGCTGAGATGAGACAGGGATTCCTGACAGCTATGGAGAGGATGACGGCACCAGCACCTGCACCAGCTCCGACACAAGCTCCCGCGAGACCAGCGCGGGTAGGTTCAGTGAAGGACTACGTGCAGATGGACCCCAAACCTTACAAAGGGAATGAGACTCCGGAGGAGACCACTAATTGGATCGCCAGCACCAAGAAGAAATTACAGGCATCTCAGTTGTCAGAAGATTTATGGATGACTGGCGTAAGAACTCAGCTGGAGGAGAAGAAATTACAGGCATCTCAGTTGGGTACCCATCAGTCGTGGGAATAGTTTCTGGAGTTCTTTGATAAGAAGTACTTTCCTGCTACTGTGAAGAATGCTTTATACAACCAGTTCCTGCACCTGGAGCAGGGAAACAAGACAGTGGATGAGTACGACTCGGAGTTTAGTCGTCTCAGCAAATATGGGGAGGTGCTGATCCCCACCGATCTGGAGAAAGCTAAGAGGTTCCACAACGGACTGAGACAGGAGTTACAATAATTTACCAGCACTCAGTCCCGAGTCTCTTATTCTGAGGTGCTGACGGAGGCCAGAATCCAAGAGTCAATTGTCAAGGGGAGGCAACACCAGCAGAGGAGCCAGCAAGTACAGCAGAAGACGCAGCAAGGAGGTCCTATTCGACGACCTATGGGACATCAGTAGCATCAGAGGACTGGACCCTATCAGTCGAAGGAGCTCCCAACTTGTCATTACTGTGGCAAGAAGGGTCACTTGGAGAGAGAGTGCAGAAGGAGGCTGGGTACTTGCTTAGCCTGTGGTTCGGGTCAGCATCAGGCTCGAGATTGCCCGGTTCGGGGAGCTATTGTGCCAGCAGGAGGACAGAAGCCACCAGCATCAGGAGGTCAGCAGAGAGGACCTATACTCCCTTCCCAGTCAGCACAGTTTGAGAAGGCCAAGCAGCAGGCAGGAAACAAGAAGCAGGGTCAGATCTTTGCTCTCACTCAGGGAGAGGAAGAAGCAGTAGGAGAGGCTATCACAGGTACTATCTTAGTAGGTTCATTGCCTGCTACAGTATTATTTGATTCTGGTGCTACCCTGTCTTTCATATCATCTAGATTTGTAGCTGTGCATAGGATAGCTACTTCTACTATGCCTAAGAGTTGGAATATTATTACTGGTGGAGGTTTAGTACCTGTAAATAGTTTATGTAGAGCCTGTTCGGTAGTTATTTGTGGCAGGGAGATGAGAGCTCGACTTTTGGTATTTCCTATGCCAACTTATGACGTAGTGCTGGGTATGGATTGGCTTAGTCAATATCATGCGATATTGGACTGCCACAAGGGTTGTGCTATATTTAGACCGCCAGGCCAGCCGGAGTTTGAATTTCAGAGAGGAAGCATTGAGAAGGGAGTCTCTCAGTATCATGGAGCTTGCATGGCGATGGAGGTGGCCCCGCCACCGATCATTGATGAGTTTTCTGATGTCTTTCCTGATGATCTGCCGGGACTACCACCCGACAGAGAGGTTGGGTTCACCATTGAGCTCATACCAGGAGCGGCACCAATCTCTTCAAATGTCTATCGATTGGCGAAGAAGGAGCTAGATGAAATGAAGGTACAGTTGCAGGAGTTGCAAGACAAGGGATTTATCAGACAAAGTGCGTCACCATGGGGAGCCCCAGTCTTGTTTGTGCCAAAGAAAGATGGAACAGTTCGCATGTGCATTGATTATAGGGCTCTTAATGCTGTGACAATCAAGAACAAGTATCCCCTGCCCAGAATTGATGATCTATTTGACCAGCTGACAGGAGCCCAGGTATTCTCGAAGATTGATCTGAGATCGGGATACCATCAAGTGAAAGTTCGGAGGGAAGACATCCAGAAGACGGCATTCAGGACTCGGTATGGTCATTATGAGTTCTTAGTAATGCCCTTTGGTTTGACTAATGCACCTGCTGTGTTCATGAATTTAATGAACAGAGTATTCCATGAATATCTTGACAAATTTGTCGTAGTATTTATCGACGACATTTTGGTGTATTCAAAGAACCATGAAGAGCATGAGGATCACTTGAGGAAGGTGCTGGAGGTCTTGAGGCATCAGAAGTTATATGCGAAGCTGAGTAAGTGTGAATTTTTGCTAGATCATGTTTCATTTCTTGGACATGTTATCTCAGGGAAAGGCATAGAAGTGGATCCGACGAAGATATCAGCAGTGGAGTCGTGGCCAACTCCAACCGATGTTTCAGAGATACGAAGTTTTCTAGGGCTTGCCGGATATTACCGGAGGTTCGTAGAGAATTTTGCAAGGATTGCGGAGCCCATGACCAAGTTGACCCGCAAGGATCAGAAGTTCGAATGGACAGAAGAATGCCAAGCTGCCTTTGATGAATTGAAGAGGCGCCTTACTACTGCACCAGTTTTGACCATTCCATCAGGACCAGGAGGTTTTGTCATCTATAGCGATGCATCCGGGAAGGGATTAGGATGCGTCTTGATGCAACATGGGAAGGTAGTGGCATATGGTTCTCGGCAGTTGAGGACCCATGAGAAGAATTATCCCACGCACGACTTAGAGCTTGCGGCGGTGATATTTGCCCTGAAGCTTTGGAGACATTATCTGTATGGAGAAACGGTGGAGGTATATACAGATCATAAGAGCCTCAAGTATGTCTTTACTCAGAAAGATTTAAATTTGAGGCAGAGGTGTTGGCTTGAATTGATGGCAGATTTTGATATAGAGTTACAGTACCATCCAGGGAAGGCTAATTCAGTAGCAGATGCATTGAGCCGGAAACCTATGGCGCACTTCTTGACATCACAAAAGGAGTTGCTATACGATTTGGAGAAGATGGGCATTGAAGTTGTTAGGCCTGGAGGAGTTGCGCAGATGATGAATATTCAGGTTCAGTCTTCATTAGTAGAGAGGATCAAGGCGACTTTACCCACAGATGCCAGATATCAGAGGCTTCGACAGAGGACAGAGCAGGGACTGCAGACTGGATTGAGGATTCACGAAGACGGGACCTTGAGGTGTGGTGATCGCCTCTATGTTCCTAATGGGGAGATCAGGCAGGAGCTGATGGCAGAGGCTCATAGCTCGATTTATTCTATTCATCCAGGAGGTACGAAGATGTACAGGGACCTGAGACAGCACTACTGGTGGCATGGAATGAAACGTGAGATAGCACGTTTCGTGGCGAAGTGTTTGGTGTGTCAGCAAGTCAAAGCTGAACATCAGAGATCCGCAGGATTGTTGCAACCGCTTCCGATACCTGAGTGGAAGTGGGAGCACATCACTATGGATTTCGTTACGGGATTTCCGAGGAGCCCAGCTGGACGAGATACAGTTTGGGTGATTGTGGACAGATTATCGAAGTCTGCTCATTTCATACCATTTCGAGTGGGGCAATCTACAGAGGTATTGGCAGACTTATATATGAAGGAGATAGTGCGATTACATGGAGTACCAGTCAGTATAGTCTCTGATCGAGATACAAGATTCACATCGCACTTCTGGAAGAGCATGCAGGAAAGTCTGGGCACAAGACTGAAGTTCAGCACAGCTTATCACCCTCAGACGGACGGGCAGTCAGAGCGTACCATTCAGACGTTGGAGGACATGTTGAGAGCTTGCATGTTGGTTTTGGTGGATCCTGGGAGGATCACTTGTACTTGGTAGAATTCTCTTACAACAATAGCTACCAGGCAAGTATCCAGATGGCCCCTTTTGAAGCATTGTACGGAAGGAAGTGTCGATCACCAGCATGTTGGGGTGATGTAGGCGAGAGACAGATATTGGGACCAGAGTTGGTGACTCGTACAGTAGATACAGTCAAGAAGATTCAGGGACATCTACGAGCAGCACAGGACCGGCAGAAACAGTGGGCAGACACTCATAGGCGACCTCTTGAGTTCAAGGAAGGAGATCATGTGTTCTTGAGAATCTCCCCGACTAGAGGTACGATCAGATTTGGAGTCAGAGGAAAGCTCAGCCCAAGGTACATCGGACCATTCGATGTGTTGGAGAAAGTTGGCGAGGTTGCATACAGATTGGCACTTCCGCAGTCATTGGAAGGCGTCCATGATGTATTTCATGTCTTCCAGTTGAGGAAGTATGTGGCAGACCCTAACCACATACTTGATCATTCAGAGATCACCGTGGGACCGACCTTGTCCTACGAGGAGCAGCCTGTGGAGATCCTAGACCGCAGAGAGAAAGTGTTGAAGGGGAAGACCATTCGACTAGTCCGAGTTGCGTGGAAACACCATTCTCCGGGCGAATCGACTTGGGAGCGGGAAGATTCTATTCTGGAGCGTTTTCCATACCTTCGTGAGGCGTCTGGTATGACTAAATTCTGTTAATAATTGCTCTCTAGATTCTGCTTAATTTAGTTTGTAAATTGCCTAGAATTAGAATTGTGATTGTGTGATTCTTTTACCCTAGCTTGTTTCAATTTCGAGGACGAAATTTTAATAAGTTGGGGAGAATGTAAAACCCCTTAATTTTCAAAATTTTATTTATTAAATAATATTGCATGATTTAATTGATTTTCTATAATTATATATAGGAATTATTTATATGTGTGACTATATATTGGGTTGTGTGTTTGCCCCTGGTTTTTCTTAGACCTTAATCCTTAAACCAAACCCTAATCTATTTTTTTAGTCTCTATTTAATTAAGAATGAATTTACATGTTTATGTATACTTAGAATGCTAATTAATTTCTTAACCAAACTTAACCCATTCTCTACCACATGAATTTTGGTTTCCACAAAGTATGGATCTCTTGTAACCAAATGATAACCACTCCTCCCTTTTATTTTTTCGGCCACACAACCCCTCTTTCCCCTCCACTTTTCGGCCACACCACCACTTCTTCCCCCTCCATTTTTCGGCTACCCGAGAACTCCCCTTCCCTCCTATCTCGGCCGGCGTGCGTTCAGCGAAGAGATCACCTCGTCCTCGGCGTTCAGGCCATCTCCGGCGGCGCCATCACCATCGTAGCGTAGCCCCGACTCCCTGCAGTCGGCAGGTACGATCTCGAGCCTCTACGTGGCTTTGCCACGTGGATATCCCCCTTGCAACTTAGAACCCTAATTTCTATATAATTTCCTGTTTTATTCATTGATTAATGATTTGATTAAGGAAGAATTAATGATTATTAAGTAGTATTATTAATGTTAAATGATTGTTAACAAAGTGTAGATTCTGTAATAAATTGTAGAGAATTTATTATGAATTATTATGATTTTATTTGAATTAATTAATGACTGTGAATTAATTATTTTGTGGGATTATGGCTGTGTGATTAATTAATTAAGGATAAATTGATAGTAATTTGTACCTAAATTATTAGTCCATTGATTAGAGACATTAGTATAGATTCTATATTAATTGTATCAGATTTTTATACAAATTATTCGTATTTATTAATTATTTTAACTGATGTCAATGAAGCAGTTTTTGTGTAAATTTCCACAGAATTATATATTCTGTTTTGATTTTTTTGAATTTAATCCATTAGGAATCACTCGATATGATCTATACATAAATTGTAGGTAATTATGTAAACTAATTACTGTTAAATTTTCAAGATTTAATAAATAGTTTAGATATTTTATTTATATTTTAAACTGTGAATTACTGATTCTAAATGACTGTTTATTTACACTGTTTTGGATTTTTATTAATTAATTCATTAAGAATTAATTAATGAGTGTTATACAAAACTTGTAGATAATAATTATACCTATTTACTGTAAAATTTTCAAAAGAGAATAATTATGTTTAGTATTTATTTGGCATTAAACCAGAGTTAAATAAATTTGATTATGTAATTAGTTCAATACTAGTTTTAATTTATAATAATTATAAATTATTATTGGTAATGCTCATAAATGTATAGTCACTGTTAGAAATGTTATTTTCTGTGATTTATGATTTTTCCCAATTTATTAGTGAATTTTTAACATTTAATTCTAATTATAATAGCTAAATTGGTAATTTCTATATATTAGTAGTTAAATATTTTTAATTACTTATAAATTAGGTAAATAATATTAAAAATATTATTTCCAGTGGGATTTCATGGAAAAGTGTTTTCTAACCAAATTTAGACTTGCCATTATTTATTAATTAGTATTTATAATTAATGGAAATTTGTGAATGCATGTGTTTCTTAAGTGTTTAACTAATTAGTTGTAAGTAATTTATTAATTATTAAATTATTAATTGTATTAATAATTTCAGAATATAAAAGTATAATAATAAGTGCTTCATACTTATTATTGTATGATATTATTCTTATTTATTAGTAATGATTAGCTAGTAGTAATGGTTTGAATAATAATTATCGATTAATTATCAATTAAATGTATAGTTTAATTTGGTTAATTAGTATTGAATTAGGGTTAATGTTATTGTAGGATTATTCGTTTCTCGGAACTTGGACTCGATACCAGACTCGGACTTTCAGCTCTTGGACACAGGCAAGTACACCTTGCTTGACTTTACTATGCAGTATTACATTTGACCAGTTATTACAGTTGTGTGCACTCGTCACCATTTATGACTACCCTGTCAATAGTTAGTATAACTTGACACGACTCAGACACGCATCACCTATGAGTGAGATGAGTGCAGAGATTTTGTGTTGATTGGCCATTAACATGTGATCTTGAGTTGTAGCAGTGGTTAGTTACATTATATGTATATTGCCGTCTTGCATATTATTTGTACCGTGTATACGGTCCAGGTATTCATTGGGTGGGGAGAGTCTACTAGTGGTGTATGAGAATTCTGTTTCCAATGTACGCTGGATGCTCGTAGCCCCTCGTTCTCAAACCGTAGAACGCTTGGTGGACGTTTCTTCTTCTTCTCCCCCTCTCATGTGCCACTAGAGATGTCTCAAAATGCATTTACACTTAGATGGTTAGAACACCTTAAATTGTGTACTACGTATTTCCTGTCCTTGTTTGGTTAAGGAATTACTTAGTAGCATTTTTATTTAGTTACTTTTACTTTACTGCTCAGTATTATCTTGCATGTCATATTTCCTGTGTACTTGTTATGTCCCTCTGAGGACCTGGTATCTTTTCCAGAGCTTGACGAAGATTCCTACCCGACTGATTACGGAGTAGCTGGATTAGACGACGACCTTGAGGTGGAGCCACAGCCTTGATCCTTTGGAGGCTAGCTTTATCTTCTGATGTGGGTTCATTTCCTGTATTCAGTTATTTCCTACTTTCCATTTTATTTCATTCCAGATGTACTGTTCAGTGTTTGGTCTTTCTTTTGACATTTATTGTGACTCTGGGGACTCTCTTTACAGTTATCTATTATTTGTTTCATGGATGAGACTAGATTTTACCTGCCTGTGTTGTTAATATTATTAGTCTTACTTCAGCGTACTACGACTAGTCATAGTCCATTAAATTGGGTTAACTATGTCTGATCGTACAGCTGGCATGCCACGTGTTCCCGATCCGATTATTTGGAACTGGGGCGTGACAATTCTGCTAGCACAAAATGACTTAGTATATGTTCCTCAAAAGTCTGTCAAAGGTCAAGCACTGGCAGATTTCTTAGCAGCTCATCCTGTTCCAGAGACGTCTAAACTCTATGATGAAATTCCAGACGAGACTTTGGAATCTAATACAATCTCCGAAGAATTTCCTACTTGGCGTCTATTCTTTGACGGTGCATCCAGGATTGGACCCAATGGTGCCATTTTCGCAGGAGTTGGAGTTGTCCTTGTTTCTCCAGACGGGTGAACTATTCAAAGAGCCTACTCCTTAGATGAGCCTTGCTCCAACAACGTGGCAGAATATAATTCTCTACTTATTGGCCTTCAGCTAGCCAAACAACTTGACGTCGAGTATCTTAAAGTCTATGGTGACTCTAAGCTGGTTGTTAACCAGGTTAGAGGGACTTATGAAGTTCGCCATCAAGATCTAGAGCCTTACTTTGAAGCAGCAATCAATATGGCTACATCGTTCAAAGACTTCTTCATCGAATATGTACGACGAGCTTGCAATACTGAAGCCGACGCTTTGGCCAATCTTGCAGCAGTTTTAGCCATCCCTATCAAAAGACAGCAGGTGGTGGTTATCTCTAATCGAAAACTATTCTATATTGAAAACAATCGTAATATTGAGTTCAGTAATCTTACTGAAGTCAATACTATCAGTGAAGATTGGAGAGCACCTTTCATCGACTTTGTGGTCTATGGCATACTCCCTGAAGATCCTAAGGATGCTACGAGTATTCGTCGATGGTCTCTACGATTCTACTACAATCAGACCACCAAAACTTTTTACCGGCGGACTTATGACGGCCTACTCTTACGCTGTCTTGCTGGTGATAGAGCAAAGCAAGTATTACGTGAAGCTCTCGACGGTGTCTGCGGAGCACATCAACTTGGTCCTAAACTACAAGATCGCATCCGACGCATGGGTTACTACTGGCCCTCTATGGTATCTAATGCCATCAAATATGCGAGGAAATGTCGAGCTTATCAAATCCACGCAGACTTCATTCATCAACCATCAGAATTTCTTCATCTGACTGCTGCTTCTTGGCCTTTTGAAGCTTGGGGCATGGACATTATAGGTCCCATCAATCCTCCTTCTTCTAGAGGACATCGGTTCATATTGGCAATAACCGACTACTTCTCCAAATGGACCGAAGCTATACCATTGACAAAAGTCAAGACCAGCAGTGTCATCAACTTCGTCAAACACCATGTCATCTATAGATTTGGTGTACCTCGACGAATCATCCACGACAATGGATCTCAGTTCATCAGCCAAAAGTTTATAAGATTCTGTGACGATCATCGAATTGACAATGTCGCTTCGACAGCCTACAATCCTGCTGCTAATGGCTTAGCTGAAACTTTCAACAAGACTATCATCAAGCTCCTCAAGAAGTTTGTATCTACTAACAAACAAAACTGGAGTAAAAAGCTTAGAGAATGTCTTTGGGCTTACCGTACTACGGTCCACAATCCTACAGGTTGTACACCCTTCTCTTTTGTGTACGGCTGTGAAGTAGTTCTACCTCTAGAACTTCAAATTCTGTCTTTGAGGATTGCTATCGCCAACGAACTCACGACAGAGAACAATGATCTTCTCCGACTTCAAGAATTAGAAGCGTTCGATGAGAAGCGGCTATTAGCTCAACAGCATATTGAGTTATACCAAGCCCGCATCTCAAAGACTTTCAACCGCAAAGTTAAGATCAGGGCCTTTCAGAAAGAAGAGCTTGTTCTAACCGTCAGACGTCCTATGACTATGACACACTCGAGCAAAGGCAAGTTCGATGTAAAGTGGGAAGGGCCATATATCGTGAGCAAAGTCTTTTCAAATAGAGCCTATCAACTCACAGAGCTAGACGGTCGAATTGCAATGATGCCCATCAATGGAAAATTCCTCAAAAAGTATTATGTATAAATGTAACAGATATTGCTTGTAATTATCAGACAAGTTCATAAATAAAATTTAATTTTATTTCATCTTGAATGATAGTACATAATATCAAGGAAGGTCATTATCATCCTTCTCAAAATTGGGACGTGGGCCACTACCGTCCTTATCAAAAACATGATCAGCAAAAGAACCGAGAATATTCTTGCTGGAACCCACCAGAAACTTGCAAGCAGCCATCCTCATGGCTTCTTCTTCTTCAGTCTTTCCTGGTTCAAGAAGGAAGTCCAAGATATCCTTTGACGGTTTGGGGGCAGACGAACCTTCCCCCGCTGATATCTTCTTTGGTTGAGCTGGTTCGACTGGATGTTCCTTAGTACCCGCTTTTAGCTTCGGGGCGATCTCAGCCTTCTTGGATGCATCTCTAGACCACATCTTTATGTTGAAAATGAAAGTGATCATTCCATCTGATTTTCTGTTCTATTTATAGACAGAGACTATAAAGAATCACACTCATCTGACGGTTCGTCCGTTCATTACATTCATCTGACGGTTCGCATGTTCATCTGACGGTTCATCCGTTCATTATATCCCTTTGACGGTTCGCCCGTTCATCATAATCATTCATTTGATAGTTCACTCGTTCATCATATTCATCCGACGGTTTACCCATTCATTCATTATATTCATCCGACGGTTCGCCCATTCATTCCAATTATCCGACGGTTCACCCGTTCATTCCACTCATCTGACGGCTCGCCCGTTCATTACATTTATCTGACGGTTCATTCGTTCATTCCAATCATCCAACGGTTCACCCGTTTATTCCATTCATCTGACGGCTCGCCCGTTCATCACATTCATTTGACGGTTCGTCCGTTCATCACATCCCTTTGACGGTTCGTCCGTTCATTTATCCGATGGTTCGTCCGTTCATTATATTCATCTGACGGTTCGCCCGTTCATTTATCTGACGGTTCACCCGTTCGTCACATTCATCCTGACGATTTATTTCGTTCATTTATTTCGTTTATTCATTTGGACGAATCATCTATTTCGTTCATATCAGCAACTTGTCATCTTTGATTTAGTTGTCCATTGAAATAATGATATTCGATAAATTATATTTGCCACGTCCACATTACTTCTGAGCAGATATAATTGAATATGATTATTTTCCAGAATCAAGAAATATATCATGTCTTGTACCTCTGAATATATTTTCTATCGCTATTATTTATATCTGAATAAGATATGCAACAAATAATAGAGCCACAAAAATATGTCTTTTTATTGATCAAAGATGAAAGACATTACAAAGATACATATCACAAAAAAACCAAGAAGATACAGAAAATATTTCTATTCGGTCGGTGGTGTCATCAAGTTAACCATCTGCTGCTTTAAAGATTTCAGTCACTCTTCACGGGATTCTATCACGCGCCTCCTAGCTTCCTCCATTCCAGACTTTTTATTAAAAGTCGGTAAGGTCACTAAGCGGCAGGAGATTTCAGCCTGATGAGTCGTGACATATTCATTTCGTTCCTGAGTCAGAATGTCCAGTTGCTGAGTGGCAGCTTGATGTTGTGTGACATCATCTTCTAGAGTATGCTGAACCAGTTTCAACTCTTCCTGGAGACGGACAATCTTCTCTTGAAGACGAATAGATTTCGCTTTCAACTCAGTAACTTTCTCCTCCTTCTCTCCAACAACAGAAGTGGCTATCTCCATTTAAGAATCATATTCTGAAGCCATGGCAGTATAAGTGTCTATGAAAGTCTGGAAATTAGCATTCTCAATGGCAACTTCTTGAGATATCCTTTCAAATTCAGCTTGTACTAAGGATTCCACTTACCCTCGATTAAGATCTTTGTAGATCTTAACCTATGCTTCTAGCTCATCCAGTATGTGCTCAAGAAAAATAGCTTGAGCTTCATCTCCTTAACCTCGGATGGCATTTATCAAATAAGAGGTTGGGCTTCTAACAGTAGTGAAATCAACAACTTCTTTCTCTAGTACCCTATCTACTAGGGGTCCCAATGCATTAAAGAATAGGTTGCTGAAAGAACTAATGATAAATTGGTTAGTTGCCAAAGTACCAGGGGTAGCAGCTACTCCCGTTGATGATGAAGCAGCATGTGCCTGTGCAGATGGACGTTTTTGCACTTGAATAGAGGGTTCTTTAAACAAGGAAGCTAAAGTAGAACTGGTTGCTCCTTTCGGTTGTTCTTCTGCAAGGACAAATGAACCTATCATTGATTGTTGTTGTCATTAACAATTAATTAAAAAGGATCAAAAGATCAAAGGCAATCTTACCATGACTTGTCCCAGCAAAAAGCCTTTCGTCTGTGGGTACAGATTCCAGTCTAGCAAAGGTAGCCTCAGACATCACTGCCTGGCTACTTCCAGCCTCAGAACCGCCTGATAGATGTCGGCTGCCACTGGCTATTGCTGTTATCGGTACTATATCAGTGCAAGGAGGAACCGGAGATGATTCGATTTCTATATGGATCAAAAATAGAGATGTCAGCCATTAATATATGAAAAGAAGATTGATAATTTTATTTAATACCTTTGGGATTAGCGGTAGTAGCTTCCTCCAGCGCTACTTCCTCACCCGCATTCTTTTCAGGAGGCGTATCCACCTCAACATCCTTTTCAGGAGCTAGTGTGTCTTCAACAGCTTCAGTAGATTTATGGACTTCAATGTCATCTTCTTGATTCAAAGTATCATCAATAGCCTCTATTGATGTATCTTCAGTGCTCATGCTATCCTCAGGTACTTTTTTGCTGGCAGTAGCAGTGGTATGATCAACATCATCTTGTAGACCGAAGTCGCAATTATTTAATGCTTCAATCATTAAACGATCCTCCTCTTCGCGGATTGTTCCTGGTGTAACAGGAAGTTGAGTAGTTTCTACTGCTGGTGAAGGAGATCGCAAAGCTTTCTGCTCCTCCTCTACAATATCTTTCCTAGGCTCTACAGGCTCTTCTCTTTGATCAGTCTCGTCCCTCCGTTCTGGAGTAGGAGTCTCCTGCCTAGGCTCAGAGACAGGAGTAGGAGATGACATAGTAATCCCAGCAGCAGTGCTGGCCACCACCGAGGACAGGATCACCTTCTTTATTTTCCTAAAAGCCAGTTTCTTTCGATGAAGAGGTCTTTCGGGACTCTCCACATCTACCACATCAACCCGCTGTGGAAGAGAAGTCGGTGTGGTCGCTTCTTCTCGGGTCGACTCGGCCAGTTGTCGAGACTGCGACCTGGTAGTGACTTTCTCTGATGGGTCCAAGAGGAGTTTCTTCTTGGCAACCGGAGAGGAAGGCTCATTAATACTTCTCTTCCTTTCCTTGGCCGAAGACTTAACAATTTTCAAAAAAATCCTCAGTGGTTCATTAACTTCCTAAGGGAAGTTAGCTTCCCTTGAGGCTTCCAAGGGATCATCCACTGGTTCATGTTGTTCATCATTTCCTGGAGCTAGCATAGCAGTTGCTCCTTTCTTCAAACGCGTCGTCGTCGTGAAGCTATCCACCAGATTAAAGTTCTCGGCAAAAGTATTTGCAGCTGTATAAAACAGTGAATATGTATATAACATTCTAGGACCATGATCATTCTTGGTTGGCATCGAGAACACTGTTCTTGTGTCTCGAGCGTTGTAATAGGCCCATGCTCTGGCACCATCAATCAGATACCCATTTTTTTGTAGGCAAGTTATAGCGTTGCCTACATGAAACTGGTCATAACCAAATTGACGAGCGAAGCGACTTGGCAGATATGGTTCCAGATAACACTTCTCTTCAAATCTATATACCAAGTGGGACGGCCTGATCGTCCTTGGCCTGTCAAATGCTACCCGACCCAACGGTTGCCTCCCAAGGTCAACTAAATTTGCTGACATATGTTCATAACCGGCTGGAGGGGCAAAGCAGTAAAAATCTTATCCCTTTCCAAGGTTCAGGGCACGTCTGCAGTCCTTCAGACTAATGTACACACACTTGCTCTGAGAGAATCTTCGCAGAAAGCTACCGCCGACTGCTCCCATGTCGGGGTTCATCAAAGACGGATGGTACAGAAGCAACCATCCGAATAAATAGGTGTAAGGTAACTCCAGTCGAGGGAAGTTCCCCTTCTCACCCTTTCATTTGATCATGGATTCAACATACAAACGAAGACCTACATTCACTCTGCAGGTCATCGCTGATAGCAAATCCATCCAGTAGCCAAAGACTAACCAGACAGCAGCAAAAAGTACGCCACGGTGGAAGCGGTCTACGGCGCTTGCTCCGGGTACGACGAATCGACGGAGCCAGTATGTCAGGAATCCCGCCAGCTGGGCTTCTCTTGACATGGGCCTGTAGCCCATTCTTATAAAACTCTCGACAAATTCTCCGGTCATGAGTGGAAGGTATTGATGTTCATCATTAACTTTGATATCCATTTTCTTATTTTCTTCCATCAGTCTTATTACTTTATTGTAGCTGAGGGATTGGAAGAAAGTCTGGTTGCATGTGTCATGATCCTTAGTCTTTTTCTCAATGATATGATTAAGAAAAAGATATGGCAACCACTTTGATGAATAACAGGTGCCGGAAGAGCCGCTCTTATAGTACAGGGAGCATATGTTGTAATGGCACAATAGTTCGTCGAAAACAGCCACCATCTCTGCATTTTTTCGACGCAGTCTGCCTAACTCGTCGTTTGTTGAAACATACTCCTCATAAGAAAAGTCTCCCGTTGGTAAGCACGAGATGTACTTCATCTCATGGAGGGCTAATCCAATCTCCCCGCAGGGTGTCATGACTGTCCCTGTCATATAATTATACCTCTCTGCCAAGGCCAGAAACAGATGAGGGTTTGGGTGGAATCCATACACGGTAACATATACCGAATGATATAGCTCGATCTCTTTAAGCTTGTCTTCAAACTGAGCCAATAACCAGTTGGCTATGCAGTTCCACCTACTGTTGTCTGGGTTCACCACACCTGTCAGCCGAATATCCTGATCCGGGTTTCTGCCCTCAACCTTTGCGTATTTATTAGCAAAGATTGGTGTCCTCACAGGCAGCGGCAAAGAAGAGTTCTCTGGAGGGATGCAGCCTGGCTTCAACCCTCTGAGTAAAGTGATATGTCGCTCAGAGGAGCTATAGAACATGTCTCTGTTGTTTGGTCCTTTCTTGACACAAATCTTTCCTGTCCTTGCCTGCTGGAGGGGAGTAATATCCCAGTCCATTCTCCTGGGATGGCTTGCATGGGCATAGTGGGCTAGAGGGAGGCATCTAGCAATGTCCGATAACAGGACTAGTTTTTTTTTTCTTTGGAAGAGTCTCTGCTCAACACGGGGTCTCGGCTGAGAACTCTTGTCAATGGCTTCGCCAAATAAGAATATGGATTTCTTGTGGGTAATGGCGTCAGCAGACTGCAGGGGCTGCCCATTCATCAGACTTAACAAAGTCTCATTGTCCTGAGCTACCAAGATGGCTTGGCGGAAGGATGGCAGAGCATATTATGGAAAAAGCACATGGGACAAATCTTCTTTAGATTCCAGTTCAGCAAGGGACCCTGCAAATATTTCATACTCTAGGTCCTCTCTGATGTTAACTGTATCAAACAGAAAAAACAGAATTCAGTACAAGTAAAATCAAAGATTCTGTCAGCAAATTGCGCAAGCATCAGATTACGCAAGCATCAGATTGCACAAACAATAGCTTCTATGCACAAACTGTCCAGTTGCGCCGACTCATCCTCTTGCGCAAGTCATCAGATTACACTAAATAACTTGCACAAAGCATCAGTTTGCGCTGGACAGCCTTACGCAAATCAGTAGGCTACGCTGACTTTTGCCAGCGCGTTCTAACCGATTGCGCAAGAAAATAGTCTTCATAAAAATGAAAACTATTGGATTTGTGCAACCGAAACCCTAAACAGGGCGGCGCAGTATGACCAAATCTCTAAAAAGAGACAGGTTCGAAGGATCAACAGTGTTAAAGAACCCTAAAAAGGGTCTTTCGGTCGGGTTTACTTCCTTGCAGTGCTGGGTGAGCAACTTCATGACGAGAAGGGCACGGCGCAGCCCGAGCCGAAGACTCGACGAGGGCCTTGCCTTTCTCGGTGGTGGAGCGCTTTGGAGCCATTGAGATCGACGGAAAGAAGAAGAAGAGTCAAGAAAGCTCGGGAAGTTTTCTCTTTCGAAAGTTTGAAAGCAAGTAAAGAATGGTAGAGAGAGAACTGAGACCTATTTATAGTTTTCTAAAATAAACAAACTCCTCAGATTGCGCCGAATAAACAGGGGCTAATTCCTCCGATTGCGCAAACAGGTCATCATATGCGCAACTTGATTTAAAAATCAAAATTTAAAGTATTTCGAAGCTTTGACTATTTTCAAACTTCGAAAACTTTGAAGGGGGTCTTGTAGGTCCTAAAAATTAAGTTGCACCCATCAAAGAAGTCATAAAAATCAAATTATACATCCTTCAAGTGAACTGCACAGAAGACAGATTGTGCAACAATTCGATTGCGTTGGCTGAACTGCGTACTCATCCAAGTGCGCAAGCTGACGTGGCCTCGTCATCATTACCTGACAGAGAATCAGATCTTCTGACAACTGACAGCACGGAGAACGATAAAACTGTTCGTTTATTGTGCAGCACAGTGCTCGAGGACAGTTGTACATGCAGCAGAATCTGCCAGACTCTCTGTAGCGCAGTCTATCCCAGCGCGGTCCATCCCAGCGCAATCCGAAGACAGCGCAATTCAGCTGGCGCATTCCATCATTACAACTAACAAAGTACACGTGGCCTTCATGCCATCAATGACTCATTACATGGTAACCGTCTGTACACGATCATGCGTATTTTAATCAAATAATGCCATGTGTCCAATACAGTTGGCCCATGATCAAATAACTGCCAGCGCAGTCTGATGTCTGCGCGGTCTAATGCAGCGCAATCCATCTTGTGCAGTCCAGAATAACTAAAAAGTAGTTATTTCCATAACTCTATAAATAGAGTTTCAAGTCCTTCCTAGAGGGGATCACACACACAGAGATCATACACACATACACAGAGATCATGAGTTCTTGCCAAAGTGCTGCTGTAATCTTCAGAGGCTACTGTCTTCAAAGTTCACATCGTCCAAGGGATAAAGCGATCGTCTTCAGATCGGATTCCTATAGTTGTACTTTCCCAAAATTCTTGTAATCTTCTTTACAAAGTTTATTGAAATAAAGATCAACTTTTGTTTTTGCAAATATTTCTATGTACCCTCCTTCATTGAGCCCACTCCTGCCATGTCCTCATTACCTCTGAGTGGGAAGGCTCTGTCGAAGAAACCTTCATGCTTGCCATGTCCTCATTACCTCTGAGTAAGTATGTTGATTCCCTTTCGACTTATTATCCGTACCCACAGCCGGAGTACGCCAAGGATAATAGGCCCACAAATATCCTTTGTTGAGTCCATTCCTGCCATGTCCTCATTACCTCTGAGTAGGAAGACTCCACGGTAAAACCCTCATACTTGCCATGTCCTCATTACCTATGAGTAAGTATGTTGGTTCCCTTTTCATCCTATCATCCATATCCTAAGCCAGGGTATGCCACGGATAATAGGTCCACAAATATCCTCCGTTGAGTCCACTCCTGCCATGTCCTCATTACCTCTGAGTAGGAAGACTCTACGGTAAAACCCTCACACTTGCCATGTCCTCATTACCTCTGAGTAAGTATGTCGGTTCCTTTTTATCCTATTATTCGTATCCTAAGCCAGGGTACGCCAAGGATAATAGGCCCACAAATATCCTTTGCTAAGTTTCTTTGTACAGGCCCATCATTTCTCATCATGCGCCAGGAGCCCAGCTGCTCCATGGCATTCCCTCTCTCGATACCCGGAACACCCACGACCACCTTACCGTAGAACTGTTCTAGGTATCCCCCAATCAAACTTGTTATCCGTACCTAAAACCAAGGTATGCCAGGGGTAACAGGTCCACAAACAAGTCCCATACGCGGGGCAAACACCGCCATAACACCACAAGCACAACAAGCTGTACAAATAAATGGTAAAATAAAACATACTCTTTTATTTGGAAGCCAAAAAGCATTACATGTTTTGGGACCACGTCCCTATCAAAAAGAAAAGAAAAAGAGAACATAAACAAAAGGAGAAAAAGGCCGACTATAGTTCGGCATTACACAACTCCAAGAGGCGGTTTCTCACCAAGGTGGTCCCCCGCTCAAGCCGCTGTCTAGCTCGGCGTTCAGCCTCCTGGGACAACTGCTCCACGTCATCCAAGTGCATATATGCCCGCCAGTCATCCTCCATCTTCTTCAGGACAATTTCTAGATCAGCCGAAGCTTGATTAACTCTGTCAGCCTCCTGGATAATTACCCCTCTGTCGATACGGGCAGCCTCAAGCTCAGAATCAAAGAAAGCTAACTTCCTCTGAAGCTCAAGGATCTGCTCCCACGTGTCAGTGATCCCGCGAGAGGCAGTCACTTTTCGAGCCGTAACATCTTCACTCTCGTGGCTCAATTGATCATATCGATCAGACAGATCGCGAAGGTCCTCCAATATAGCCGGCCTGGTTTTATCCCGAGAAGCCCTTACCTTCTCTATAGCAGCTGTGAGGGAACCGCGCTCCTGATCTATAGCAGTAGGCAGATCAGCCTGCCGCAATACCTGAAACCGGGCCACCAGCTGATCAGTCTCCAGTAATTTCACCTCCAGAAGTGCAGCCACCCATGCCCCACCGGAAAGGGCCTTAAGGATATCAATTTGACCCTGGACGCATTGCCGGGCCAAGACAAAAGAGGTACCTCTGTCCACAGCAGCGTCTATCTCCCTTTTAAAGTGACGATAAAAGCTATCGACTACGTCCGGTAACGCTTCGTCCAGGACCTATGTAGAAAATGGCGTCAGTGGAAGCGTGGCCGACAACATCGAAGGAGTTGTGCTAGAACTTGCCACCAAGGGGACAAATTCCGAGCAGAATGATGCGCGGATAGCGGCTAACTCTTCTTCTGCCACCCGAAGAGCCTGGACACTTGGCAGGGAGGAGAGATCGACTCTCGGAGCCGCCCAAGCAGAGGAAGACGCAAGGACCGTCGTCCCCTGCCCCGGCTGTCCCATCACCTGATTTACCGAACTCGAGCCCACGGGAGGCCCATCAAGACGAGCCGAAAGGGGAGGGGGTACGCTCCTCTCCGCCAATACCCCTTCGGCAGAGTTTGTCTCAACAATGGCCATCATTGGCACTGAAGAGGCAGGACCTGCATGTCCATGACAATAATTAATCGACGTGACCCAAGAGAGAAGGAAGATGATTAAAATCACAGCTAGAAGAAAGAAAGAACCGGTAGCGACTTGTTTACCTCTGATGCGGGGTCAACTTTCTCGCCTCTTTCCCTGATAGTTAACTTGCGGTGTCTGGTCACAGCCAGTTTTCGAGAGCGAGGAATACCGCCAACAGGAGAAATTTGCCTGCTACGCTTTCGTACAGGGCCTGGTGCAACGGGTGGCTGATCTGCCGCCATCTCATCTGGCAAAACAGGCGATTGATCAGCCCCAACATCTTCCAACGCATGGGAAGAATTATCTGCATCATGCTCGTCGCCCTCATCATCCGCAGTAGTGGAGTCTGAATCTGGCACTTCGACTCTATTCTTCCTCTTCCTCGTCTTATCCCCCTAGGACCTCTCTTCCAGGCCGGTTCCGATAATAAAACTGGCACCCGGGTTAAAACCGACAGGGGGTTTATTCGCCATGACATGGTACAGAGCCGCCATATTCAAAATCTCTACCGGCGCCTTAATAGCAGGGACCGAGAAAATGGTAAGGGTATAGAATGTATCATAGTAGTGTCAGGCCTTGATGACGTAAAGAAGGCTACCTTCAAAACCCAGACAAGAGCTGGGACTGTCGAGAAAAAGCTGGCTGTATCCAAACTGTCGGTCAAACCTGCTGGGCATATAAGGCTCCAGAAAGACAATATTGCGGTTGCGATACACCAGATGAGCGGGGTGGATGTTACGCAGCCACAGGAGCATCTTGCCTTCGAAAAGCTGAGGGGGCCCAATACCATCGAGATGTACAGCCTCTATTTTCTCAGCAGTAAAACGAGGGACAGATACGAAAATGTTGTACATATTTGCCCTCGCCAGCGCCATTCGACAAGCGTGCATGGTCTCGCACTCCCAAGACTCATTGCAATAATGGAAGATAAAAGCGTCGTCGTCAGTTACGCCGTCTTCAGAGCCCGGTCTCATCAAAGACGGATAATGCATCAGCATCCACCCCATCAGATAAGGATAGGGCAGCTCAGTCCGTTCAAAATCTTTTGTCACATCGCGGGCGATGACCTTGGACCTGAAAGTGCGAAGGCCACGGTGTATGTTGCACACCATGGCCGGGAGGAGAGCTAGCTTGACTCGTGAAACTAACTTCACAGCCGGAAGGATGAAATTACGACTGATCCTTTCAATAGAACCAGCTCCTCCAAAGACTACACAATTTCGCAGCCATACCATCAAGAATCCCGCCAGGAGCGCCCTCTCTGACAGTTCTTGGGTATCCTGATAAAAATAACCAAAAGAGTCGGTTTTACTCTCGAATCTGTCACTAGTGGTGGCCACCCTCTTGGCCGACGACACCAAAGTTTGAACCGCCTCCCGGGATTGAGGACGTCAGGAAGTAACTCGACCTGAGGCACCCATCGTGAAGAGATAGCGCACCCAGTCCTTGGTGTGGGGAGCATTCCCTTCCGAGCTGCTGTCCTTTTTGGCTATCTGCTGACATATGCTATAGTGGCACAATATCTCTTGATAAGTAGCCACGAAGCCTGGATACCGTCCCTCCAACTCTTCGAACTCCTCATTCATAGGAGTGTACGCCGTAAAAGCTTCGTCCCTCCAAGGAAGCTTGGAGACCGCGTACATTTCGTGGAGCGCAAGCCCCATTTCCCCTATGGGTGTATAGAAGGTTTCCATACGGCGGTTATACATCTCCAGCAGGGATATGAATAATCGCTTGTTTATGGGCAAGCCATGGCTGGTGCCCTGAATAGCATGATAAAGACCAATCTCACACAGGAAGGCCTTATACTTTCACAAGATCCACGTAGACAGATTTGTCCATGAGGGAATGGGGTGTATCCAACTCAGGAGAGTCAACAGGCCAATGGGATAGGAGCCCTTCCGAGCAAGTTGGTTCATAAAAGTGTAGGCTGCAGAAAACGTGAAATTGGGACCTGGCACATTCAAGAAAGTACCCGGGGCCAATCCCATTACAGAACGGCTGGCATGCACCTTGCCCGCACACACTGACTTCATACTGTTGTTATAATGGATTTGTCCCACAAACATCCCACTTCGGGTAGGAGTTAAAGACTCCTCCATCTTTCGGTCCAGAGGGAGCATATTGAACCAAGATAGTAGGAAGTGACGTTCCATTTGGGGCATGCAGATCGCCATCCCATTAGAAACAAAACTCCAGTTCTCTGACACATCCAGAACCTGACTATTCTTCACAGTCAAGGCATCTCCGAAGAAGAACAGGCTTCAAGTATTCACCTTCTAATTTCCCCGAGTTCATCATAACATTGAGAAAATAGAAAGGCTGGTTCTTGAGGGCATTCAATCTCGCCGGAGGCTCGTCACTAGAAAACTGGTCCGCCATATGCCTAACTATATGGTCATACCTATATCCCAGAGTAGCTTGGGCCCGACCTACTAGAAGTTCTCTAGCAGCATTAACCAGCAAATTCACTGAGAAGAAGACAAAAGAAAAGAAGTTAAAAAGACGAACAAAAAGAACTGACGGGTATTTTTCGAGCTTATGCGGCTCCAACTTAACGAAGCCTCATACGACTCAAGCTCAGAAGAACACTTATGTAGCTCCAACTTGATGAAGCCTCATGCGGCTCAAGCTCAGAAGAACACTTATGCGGCTCCGTTCAGAGAAGGTTCATGCGGCAGTGCTCTCATAGGGCCCTCAGAGTTCGAATAAGTTCGTGCGGACCACGTGACAGACAAATTTGTGCGAATCTATGCGGTTCAGCTTAGCTTATGCAGCTTCATTGGAGAAGCGCGTATGCAGTCATAGTGACGATTCTTATGCGGCTCGCGGCTCGGACATAGGACAAACATGCGGCTCACGTGAAGATAAAGGCTCGCGCATAAAGCATGCGACGTAGCCATAGCAGTTAGGGTTAACTCACATAACGTCCTTACCAGCAATAGGGGGATGGACGTCAGGATAAACAGCGGGCATGTCGACTGGCGGAGAAGCGGCCGCAGTCGAAGTAGAAGCAGCCTTCTTTCCCTTCGCCGCTGTAGTCGACGAGGACGCCGTCTTCTTACCCTTCGCCGCGACGGTCTTCTTGGGAGCCATTGGTGATCGAAGAAGAAGCGGATAACAATCGAGGTTGGGAAAGTTCGAAGTAGAGGAGAAAGTAAAGAAGTTTTCTCTCTTAAAATCCTCTTATTTATTTGAGAACAAAAGATCGAGGACACGTAGACTAATAACCGCCTCGGGAAAGACGAAACCGACTCCTCAGATTTTACCCCCTCTCTCATAGAGAAGATTCACCCAGGCCATAAAATCCAAAGATTTAATGAGCCGACCCTTGGGATTTCTCCTAAAGACGGCACTAAAACGAATTAAAGGCAATTAAAGACAAGCACACGTGGCAAGGAGCTATGCGGCCAGAAATTCCCTGTGGCTAACTGACCAATGCGGCTGAGGAGGCCATGCGGCTGAGACATCCATACGACAAGGACATCATATGAGGGCAGAAGAGTTTATACATAGCCATGCTTCTTATTCAAAGTATTTCAATTTTGCAAACTGAAAATTTTGAAGGGGGTCTTGTAGAAGCATGGAAAAGAATAAAGAAAGATCCATGCGGCCAAGAATCCCCATGCGAATCAGAGAGCTCATACGGCTCAGGAACCCATGTGGCTCAAGCATCTATGCGGCTCGAATAGTTCCATGTGGCCCGTAACAGCTCTTTCCTTTGTCCGTTACTGCATTAAATGCCTTGACGGCTGACAGCTCTGACAAATGATAGCTCTGATGTGCAATAATGGCTCCGTCATAATGGCAGATTCCTAGGGAAACGAAGGAGATCTTTGACACAATCCCCCGAAACCCAGAAACCTTCATGCGTTCTTGACATGTGGGCAGTCGCATGCGGCTCAAACAGAGACCACCCCATGCGGCTTAGGCCGAAGCTATCCTATGCGGCTCATGAGAACTACCCCATACGGCTCAAGCAGAGGCTACCCCATGCGGCTCACGAGGACTATCTCCATGCGGCTCACGAAGAAAGTATCCATCATGCGGTTGCCTACGCTCATACGGCTCAGATCATCACCATGCGGTTCAAATGTTCAGCGGCCACTCCCAAGCAGCCTTGACACGTGGCTAGCCTTATGCGGCTCAATGGGGAGCAGTCCTCATGCGGCTCAGATTTTCTAAGTGGCTCGCGGTTAAGACACATGGCATAATATTGGGACACGTGGCATCAAATCGACCGAAATCTATCAACAAATCCTAATAAAATATTAGGATCAAATCAGATCATTTGTAATCAAGCTAATCAATAACACGTGGCTGAAAATCCGAGATTGGCATAACAAATCATGGGAATTTATGTCAATCATTATTACCCACAAAAATTTGATACGATCACATTAATTGCCCAGATCTATTATATTCAAGATGGACGGCCCAGATTCATTGATCCTTAGCCGCCGACTTTTGAGAATGGGCAATCATTGCAAAACCCTAATGATGCCCCCACTCTTATAAATAGCAAGGTTCCATTCCCTTGCAAGACATACAGGAAGAAACAGACATAGACGAGCAGAGAGCGGAGAGCAGAAAGAGAGAGAGAGCACAACCCTCCTTAGATCCAGAGAGCCAGAGAGAAATTAAAAAGAGTGCATTTCTTCATCAACGCCAAGCCGTTCTTCTACAGAGCCAAGGCTGCATCCGATCGTCCAAGGAGTAAGGCAGAGCTGCCGTCGCTTTCCCGAGCCTCTACCGTCACCCCCCAGAATCTAAAATAAACAATTGTACTTAGATTACGGTACCTAGATTTTCGTCCCTAGGCTTTCTTTGTACAAGCGAGTTTGTATTGTGAGTCTAAGTTTAGTCCTCCAATAATTGTTCTGTTCTTTTACAATCAATGGCAAACACTTATACATACACATTTCATAGGAAACTTGTGGATATGTACCGATACTTGCATGTTTATGTCTCTATCCAAATATGAAAACTTGTTTGTGTATTTTCTTGCATAAATGCAGCTTAGTATGTAAATGTGTTAAAGTACGTATAAACGTATACGCTACATTGTGTGTGGTTGAATGTGTAGTTATGAATGTTTGTTTAGCATATCTTAAGTCTAGGTTGTGTGTTTGTAGGTCTCTCTGACGACGTGATTGAGGCAAGAGTGACCAGAGCACTGCTTGCGCACTGTGGAGCTGAAGGCAAGTATACCTTGTCTCGTATTACTGTTTTTACATATATGTCACTATACTCTTGTTAGCGTAGACTTGGTTAGCAGAGTCCGGGAATTGCCTCGGGCGTACTCGATGATGGCATCGACACTTAGGGTTACCTGCTTGACTTAGCTCTAGGCAATGTACCCTCAGTTGTGTTGTTATTATGACTCCCTTGACCATGACACGTGTTCTGACACGGCTCTGAGTGAGATCAAATCATGGCACGCGCTGTCGCTCTCGACTGGCCATCAGTGTGAGTGGCTCGTGTGACGGCACATATAGAGTAGTGATGGTCCTAGATAGCAAAGTCTTCAAAGAAAGTAGATGTTCAGGTCGTAGATGCAATTTGTACATCACTGGGCAGGGAAGACAACCTGTAGGCCTATGGGATAGACAATTACATTATTTTAGCCTTAATGGGTACCCGGTTCTGGGCATGGATACCCGGTTATGGGCTATACATTCACTATGGGATACATCCGACAGCGGTCACTAGCTAAGCACTAGGTACGGTCGGGTGGTATAATAGTGTTTGCAAAAAACAAAAAGAGAAGGTTTTGATTTCTACAAACTGAGAGAGAGTACAAAAAAGTACAATTGACTTCTGGAGAAGTACAACTATAGAAATCTGATCAGAAGACGATCACTTTATCCCTTGGACGATGTGATATCGAAGACACGAGCCTCTGGAGAGTGCAACAGCACTTTAGCAGGTGATTATGATCATTCGTGATGCTTTGATACTGATTTGAAACTCTATTTATAGAGTTCTTGAAATAATTGTTTAGCAGTTATTTTGGGTTGTGCGTACTTTAGGTTGCGTGCCTCATGTTCACTTGCGCGAGCGGTTACACCAACTACTGTGGACGTATGGTATCATTTGATTGAGATGCGCATGGTTATAGGCAGTATAGTGGGCACGTTTTGCAAAGTTAGTGGCATGTGTACCATATTACTCTGTTCTGGATACTGTTCGATCACCTTACGCGAGCTTCATTAGATTGCGTGGGGCACAATGTAACAACTTGTACGAGCGGTTGCACCAACTACTGTGGACACGTGGCATTATTTGAGTGAGATACACATGATCGTGGGCAGTGTAGTGGACATATTATGCAAAGTTAGTGGCATGCGCGCCACATCACTCTGCTCTGATGATGGTATTGCACAAGATTTATCAGGTTACGCGGGGTCGTAACCTAGCAACTTATGCCTGGGTTCAACCTCACACAACCTGACACGTTGTGCAAACTGCTGGCTGACCAAATCTTCTTGAGCACCGTGTTGTACGGGATTCGAACAGATTTTCTTGGATATACGTGCTGTCAGTTGTCAGGCAATAATGATGCCGTTACAGCTTCTCGAGGAAGTGTGCCATGTGGCTCACGCGCAACCTGAGGTTGGCACAACCTATTAATGTGGCATAACCTATCGATGTGGCACAACTTGTTGATATGACCCCTGGATGAGTGTCGCCCCTTGAGTTTTAGCTTCCAATAGGTGGCGTAGCTTGATTTTTAGCCTCTACAAGACCCCTTTCAAAGTTTTTGAAACTTGAAAAGACTTCAAAGTTATGGAATGCTTTGAATTTGGAAATAATTTTGTCTGGGTTGTGCCAGTCAAACTCGAGCCCGACTTTTCAGCGTATGTTGCGTAACTGTTTTGGGCTATAAATAGTCGTACACTTTGGGTCCTTTCGTTCTTCACCAACGTGACTCTCTCGAAACCCTACCTCTTTCGCTTCTTCCCGATCTCCTTTGACCACTCTGTATCTTCTTCTTCCATATTCATAAGCTTCTTCGACAAACCATAATGGTGCCCGGGAGATTCGATGTTAAGAGAGGAAAGGGCTTCGCTGAGCCTTCATCTCGCGCTTTATCTTGCGGAAAGCAGCGACGTACGTGTTAGTACGTTCTGCCATCGTCATGACGAGAGACTGTCAACCTGGCCATGGAAGGTGAGCATTTTGATCATTGATCCATGCATCGATCGTATCAACCAAATCCTTTTTAGGGTTTTTGGTTTGATCTGTTCATCGTACGCCTTCTCTTTTTAGAGTTCGGTTCACTTTCTGACTCGCGCCACCCTTTTTAGAGTTTGGTTGTTGCCACTCACATAGTGTTCAAACCGTGTTATACGATGTGGCGCACCAAAGATGTTGTGCTATATAGATACGATGCAACACATATGCGGCGCTATACAAAAGGTGGCCCAACACAAATGATGTGCCATATAAAATATGGCGCAACACAGATACTACGCAATATAAAATATGGCACAACACAGATGCTGCACGTGGTGTAACACATTCGATGCGCAACATGGAAGTTTGGTACAACCTGTGATTTTTGTACAGATTTGATCATTGCACTCTGTAAATTCACTAACTTCTTCCCGTTCACTTCTTGTAGGGAATCGGTTGACAAGATTCTTCAGAACTGGTTGGTGATATTGGATGATATGGAGCTGAACCACCTTGACACACACATCAGAGAGCTCAGAACTCTTCATGTTTAAAAGGGATTCCTCGAGATGGTAGGAAGGGCCTTTATACATGAGAGTTGGATGGTGGAGACAAAGAACTAAGAATCGTATCACAAGGGTGATCTCATTCCTACTTCTCACAAAGGGTCATCTTTTCTCCACCAGTTGTGTTGATAGCAGCTTGTCTTCGAGCTGTTGTACTCTATCGTTTTCACGACCCGCACCCACCGTGAGGGTACGAGTACGTAACAGCACCCAGCCTATGCCGCAGTGTCGACGGTAGAACGCTGTTCTAGGTCATGAACTATAACTAACACAATATAGAATAATCTCCAACTGCAGGCTAATCACAGAAGGTACAACTCAATCACAACTAGAGATAGAATATGGCACGATAAAATAGATAAGAAAATCTTCAATTGAGGTACAACAGAAATAAAATAACATAAGTCACAACATCTCTAAAATGTACAACTCTGAAAACAAGGACAACAGCTAAACATGAAAAGAAGAACAGTCTAAGCTATCTACACTATAAAAGGTATCGTACTCAGCAGCTGCCTGAACCTCCCCAGGGGTCCAGGTCACGAGTGTCATCTAGACAAGCTCCAAAGTAAGGGGTATAGGGTTCCTCATCATCCTATGTAAAATTTTCAACAGGTCCAGTCAAGACGGGAGCGAGTACAATACATCTTACGCAGATCATAACAGGTTAGAGAATATAAACATGCAAGAGAGTATGATACATGAAACTGAAAGAAAGTACATGATGTAAACAGAGAGAGAACTGTAATAGAAATATCTACTATAAGTAGAGAGCTACCAGTGACTAGTGATTTAGAGTACAAAGTCGACATGTGAACAGCTTGATTTGCACATGGCTATACTAAGGAGGCGTACATGGCTATACTACTTTGGAATTGTTCACATGACTATTTATACTCCCCCCATACCCCAATCAATAAATAAGGATCCATACAAGTTATGTTACGTACATGGTTTTCACATGAAGCCCATAGATGGATGTACATGAAGAATACATGAGGGCTCAGAAACTGAGAGCACATGAATTCCACATGAAGGCCCATGAAGGGTGCACATGAAATATAGGTTATACATGAGCTACATGAGAAACACGATCGAACATGATAGCACATGAGAGTACACGAGCGAGCACGAACGAGCATGAAGCACATGAAAACATGAATAACATGAGAGCGAGGAATACACGATGTACATGAATCACACGACATAATGTATCCGATGCTCCCAAGGGTGATAACATCGCATGAAAAGATCCATATAGTACCAATCCATGATAATATCGTGACAGCATCAAATAAGGTAAACTAGAGCAGGAATATAATTCTAAGCAAGTTATGAAATGATCAGAGAATGTACTCGCCTGGTATCTGAATATCTGAAGTAAATGTACTATCCGAGATGAGGTACCTGACTCCTAGTTAGAGCAACACAAGTCAAGATGTAGACAGGGGATGATAATTAAAATCTACAATGCATCTGCATGCTGTCTAGGTCAAACTAGACTAAAGTCAACCCTTGGTCAACTCCAGTCAACTATGCTAGTCAAGGCTAGGTCAACTAAGTCAAACTTAACCCAAACAAGTCTGATAAGTCTCAATAGGCCTAACCAAGCCTAGTCTAGCAATCACACACCAATCACAAGGCTATACAAGCCAACACAAGCACACATCAAGGGCACATCATATTCATGCATATTCAACACTATATATATATATATATACATATATATATATATATATATATTTATATATATATATATATATATATATATATATATATATATATATATAAAGGAAGGAACTAACATGTAAGCTATGTGTGTGTGTGAACATGGAGGTGTACATGAAAAGAGAATTCAACACTAGGCTATATATCTTTGTACCCACATATATGTATATATATATATATTTTTCTATATATATATATATATATATATATATCTTTGTACCCACATATATCTTTGTACCCACATATATACATATCTATATACACATATATGTATATAACTATAGGAAATCTCTATTTATCATATTAACACATTTAGCCATATAATATATATATATATATATATATATATATAAAAATAAAAAAATAAAAAATAAAAATATATATATATATATATATATATATATATAAAAAAAAATATATATATATATATATATATATATATATATATAGAGAGAGAGAGAGAGAGAGGGATAGAGAAGAGCATGTAAATGTGTGAGTATGTAGCTAGGATACATGTGACAGGGACTCATCCATGTGTGTGTAATCGTGTACAACATGCATTTGGGATTAGAGGATATTGTATATAGGGTGAGTGGTGTGAGTATATATTAGATACCTATGTGTGAAAACAGGGTAGTGTGCATCCTGGAACAGTGAGTGACAGTGTATAGGATAAGGCATAACAGTGATACAAGGGTGTGTGAGAATCCTAGAAAATCAGTGAGCTATACATTGCTAACATGTGAGCATGTGTGTGTTCCTGTGACAGTGAACTACTAAAGAGAATTCAGTTAAAAAGGGAAGGAAATCAATATCAGTTTAAGGAAAGAATTTGGATCATTTCTCAGGAATTGAGAATTCCTGGGAAGTCTAATTCTCAGGTATTAGTACTCATGTGGCAGTTTCTATATATGAATCAAATTGATATTATAACTTCCAAAACCAATTTCAAAATCTAAAACCCACCAATCAGTAAACAATATTACAATGATGAAATTGCACATGTATAGATGATGAATGGCAACCAACTTCAGTTTTAAAACAGTGAAGGGGAGTAATAATTTCAGGAATAGGGATTTTCGGGTTCAGTCATTGCAATATTTTGTGTGATAGGTAGCAGTGGTGTGGGTGACCATTGACAGTGTAATGTGTAAATAGGAAATAGGAAGAACAGTGAAGTGAGGGTGTCTCAGATTTATTGCCCTGTGCAACTCAGAAAACAGTGAGCAAATATGGTTCCCAGTTTTATAGGGTGCATACAGTATAATATCAGGTTTTATTTAAAAATCAATATGTGTGTCAATTGGGACAGTAGATAGGGTGTTCAAACATAAACCTCAATCATAAAATCAAATCTTTGTTTAACAAACATTCTCAAATTTATTATGAAGGGGGTACAATGTGTCCCTGTATTTCAAAACAAATCAAACAGACAGTATATAAGTCACACGAAAACCAAACGCAATGCAAATTTCAAATTCGATCACCACTACAATAATAATCCTAGTGCAACCCAAATCTCAGCTGAGCATAGGAAAATATGTGTACACCAATTTCATGTTGTAATTTCTCAGAGTTTACAAACAGTGCACATTAATACTGCAATTCGAACTAACATTTGAAATCAAAGTTAAAGGTTAACATGTATTCAGAAATTGAAATATGGGTGAGTGATACTCAGATTTTTAGAAAAACATATTTACATAGGTGGAACATCCATGCAATTAAACCAATCTACAAAATCAGTAATCACATGGCAGTTCAGGATTTCAGCCCAATTGGCCAACTCGAAAACCAATAATCCCTAATCAACAAGAACCCTGCTATGCACATTAGTCCTAGATATATATAGATGAACTATTTATGATAACTAATCATCAACCAAACAGTTAAACCATATGATAATCGAATTTCTTAGGAAAGACAGTGCACCTATATTAGCAAATTGAAATTCTAAGGAAATAGTCCCAAAGTGAGTTCGAAATCCAATTTTTCCATATTAACTTGAAAACCCAACCATGTAGTTAATCTCAGATACATTTAGGTGCACAAGCATTAAATTTATCATTCAAAGGACCAGTAACGCATATAAAAATTTCAGGAAATTCGACTTATCAGCCTAAGTATCAGTACATTAGGAATTTTCGTGGATTCGAATGTAAAAACAATTTAATAGTTAAATATAAAGGTTGGTAATTGTTCTAGCACATGTGTACGTGTCATAGGGTCACCTCTTGTCCAACCAAGTCGACACATTTGTGTCTACGACACTAAAACACACACAGGCACGAACTGTGTACTGACAGTGTCGTGTACGCGTGCACACCACTCATGGACATGACACAGTGCACCACGGGTCATGTGCACATGCATGCGTGTTCGCTTAGGTAAGGGGAACGTGTCCCATATCCTGCAAGAGGTCCACGTTGTGTTGTGTCCAAGTTATGAGCCCGCGTCAGTCGAGTGTCTGTGTGCATGTGCTGCTAATACACGAACAGTACGGGTCATAATACTCCCAAACCAGACCATAAGATCCTAAGAAAATTTAGGGGCTTGGTGTCAGTCACCTAGGGAAGGTTCACACCAATTTTGGTGTCGAGACGTGTCGTATCCGATGAGTACTCGGACACGGGCAGCAGGGCACCCGACCGAGCCTCTGTGCTGCGTGTCCAGTGACAAAATCGACACAAAAACCGACACAAACACAAATCAGTCTTCACAAATTTTGTTACACATACCTAGATCTAGAGATCCATGAAATTAGAATTCAAAAATATGAAAATAAAATCCTCACAGATATTTCATCAAACACATGTGTACAAGTCATGATACGTGTCCGATACGAACACCAAACGAACACGAATCTACACTAAACCAATACCTATGGCTAGGGGACACCTAGGGCTTCCTATCCATGCAAAGAAAACGAAATTTGGTGGAGGGAATAGGGATTTACCTATATGTGCAATTTACATGAAAAAGCTTCAAAAGGGGGTGGTTCTTCTTGATGGCCAAGTGCTCCAAATTGGTCCCAAACTGAAATGACTCTCCACCAACAGCCCATAAACACCAATTAGAACCCAATGCAAAAGACTAGGAAGAAAAAGGAGGTTAAATGAATAAAATAAAAATTTTGAAGAAGGGAACAAACCTTTGTTTTTGCCAAATGGAGATTAATATAAAAGAGGCAAGAACATTCAAGGAGGAGATTATTTATAGAGAGGGGAAGCCCTATGCTGGTCCTAATGAGTGAAAATTAGGGTTGGGGTTACATGTCATGGGCCATGGGCCAAGTTACATGAGAAATGGGCTCTCTACCTTAGCCTTAAGTCCAACATTAAAATCCTTCCTAATTTCTCAAGAGCTAAATCACTCAAGTCAAAACCAAGTCGACTTAAGTTAGATTAGGGTCTCATCATGCTAATCAAGTCACCTTAACTAGAGTCAACATCTAGGTTAGTCTCCTATGTCACAACTAGCAGAAGTCAAAATCAACAACCGTCAATCCAACAATAAATCAATAATTCTAAAAAGTCAAAATGACCAAATTACCCCTAGACTAAAAATGATAATTGAAACACCCTAATCACATGGCTAGGCTCTAGGGCATACAGTCTCTACGGTTTCACTAGCTGCACATCAAATCACAAGTCATAATTTTTAAAAAGTTTTAAAATGACTAAAAATCATCAAAAATTCATATAATTAATTAAATATCATAATTAAATAAATTAAACACAAAATTTCAAAATTACCCTCATTTTAGAAACTGGGTGTTACAGTCGTTCTTCTCTCGCCTTTCTGAAAGAGAAGACCAGAGTTGATTCCGTTGCCTTGCTCGCTGCTTCAGGTCGAGTCGGTACGAAACTGGCACCAACAAGAAGATCCAAAGATGTAATAGACCTCCATTTGTTATACATAGAATGAAAATTTGAGATGTAATAGATTTCCATTAAGATGTATCTATATTTTTAAAGAAGGAATAAAGAATAATTTTTCCCTCCTTTATGACATGATGTGATGATATAGAAAATAGAATCCAGAGGTAATATGGACGTGAATTCATTTTTCTATTGATGATCTTCAAGTCAACTGGGACTCAAAGGCAGGATATCATGTCTAAAAAGACAATATATGTGATAATACGAATTTATCATAAAGTTAAGATATCTTTTAAAACAGCTGGGTTTTAAAAGACAGAATTGATGATTTGGATGGACTCCACAGGGAATTTTGAGTATTTATTATTTGTGGATTTATTTACGAGAAAGTAAATAAACGATAATAAATGTAGGCCTAAAATGATTGATGAGTGAATAAGCATGCCTTTTCAAGGAAAGGTCGTTTAGGTTCCAGCGACAGACAATAAATGGAGACCTATTTACGAGATGAAAGGGGATGAATGAACGAACATGCATTTTTGAGGAAAGGTTGTTTCAATTCTTGAGACAGAATGTTTGGCCTTTTTGTCAACAAATAGTGCAAAACTTTTGAGAATGTTATCCAAACCTATCCTTTCATCGTAAATGTTTTCCGAAGATGCACCCAAGGTGGCTGAGGTCATCCCAAAGTTCGAAGCCGCCATCGACATTCATTCCGACGAGCCTTTGCCACCCATTTGGCCAGAAGTGGGCAAAAGTTCGGCTGTTCCTGAATTAAAATAGGACATTCTTGCCAAACTGGTGGAGCCTGGAAGTACTGCCGAGGAAGAAGCTCTGAGGAAGGCCGCTTGTGAACTACTGGTGTCATCAGACAATAATGTCTTCGAGCTTCTTGTAGAATATGTTTTCAATCAAGAGGGCTCTGGTCCTCGTTAATTTTATATATTTCCTTCTGTCTGGGTTATGAAATAAAAGGAATTTTTATTTACATTCTGATTCTCTATGTTCATATCTCTTTGTCTTCAAACATGATATTTCTTGAAAAATTTGCCATTAATGGGCATCATGACGACTCGACCATCCATACTAGTCAATTAATAAGCTCCGTTAGAGAAAACTTTGCTTACAACGTAGGGTCCTTCCCACTTCGCTTCGAATTTATCTTTGCTCATGTGTGTCAAAGTCATAGGACATCTAACGGTTAGAACTAGTTCGCCTTTCTGAAATGTCCGGACTTTGACTTTACGGTTGAAGGCTTTTGATAGACAAGCTTGGTATAACTCAATATATTGTTGAGCTAGGAGCCGTATCTCGTCAAGCGTTTCAAGTTCCTGAAGTCTCAGATGATCATTGTCTTCGGTTGTGAGTTCATTGGCAATGGCAATCCTTAGGAAAGGGATCTGGATTTCTAATGGTAAGACGGCCTCACATCCATATACCACAGAGAAAGGTATGAAGCAAGTAGAAGTACGTACAGTAGTACGGTAAGCCTACGGACATTCTTTAAGCTTTTCACACCAGTTCCGTTTATTGGTAGAAGCAAACTTCTTGAGGAGTTTGATGATGGTCTTGTTAAATGCTTCTGCCAACCCGTTAGCTGCAGGATTGTAAGCTGTAGAACCAATATTATTGACCCTGTTGTCATCATAGAATCGAGTGAACTTCTGACCTATAAATTATGGCCCATTATCATAATAGATACGTCGAGGAACACCGAATCTGTAGATCACATGATGCCTAATAAAATTGATAACACTGCTTGTCTTGACCTCAGCTAGAGGTATAACTTCAGCCCACTTTGGAAATAATCATTTATGGCCAATATGAACCGATGTCCTCAAGACGAAGGAGGGTTAATAGGACCAATGACATCCATGCCCCAAGCTTCAAAGGGCTATGATGCTGCCGTCGGGTGAAGAAATTCTGATGGTTGGTGGATGAAGTCAGCATGGATTTAACATCCTCGGCACTTCCTTGCATACTCGATTGCATCAGATACCATCGAGGGCCAATAATAGCCTATACGGCGAATACGATCCTGTAGTTTAGGACCAGGTTGATGTGCACCACAAACACCATCATGAGCTTTACAAAGTATTTGTTTTGCTTCCTCTCCTGCGAGATAGCGTAGGAGTAAGCCGTCAAATGTTCATCGGTAGAGTGTCTTTGTAGCATAAGTATAATAGAATCTGAGTGACCATCGACGAATTGTTGTAGTCTCCTTAGGATCTTCGGTAGGATATCATGGACCACGAAGTCTATGAAAGGAGTCCTCCAATCTTCACTGATAGTACAAACTTCAACCAAATTGTTGAATTCCATGTTTGAGTTGTTGACTTCAATATTTGAGTTATTCTCGACACAAAATAACTCTCTATTAGTGATGATGATCATTTGTTGCCTTCTTACTAGAATTGCTAAAACTGCTACAAGATTAGCAAGTGCATCAGCCTCCGTATTACACGCTCGACGTACATGCTCGATGAAGAAGCATTTGAATGAAGTAGCCATCATGATTGCTGCATTATGATATGGGACCATATCTTGATGTCGAACTTCGTACGTGCCTCTAACTTGGTTGACAATAAGTTTGGAGTCTCTATAAACTTCAAGATACTCAATATCTAATTATTTAGCTAGCTGGAGACCGATGAGTAAGGCATTATACTTAGCCACGTTATTGGAACACAACTCATCTAAAGAATAAGTTCTTTGAATAACTAATCCTTCTTGTGAGACGAGGACGATTCCAACTCCAGCAACAATAGCACCTTTTTGTCCGATTCTGGATGCACCATCAAACAATAGATGCAATGTAAAAATTTCTTCTAATATTATGTTGGACTCTAAAGTTTTGTCTGGAATCTCGTCATAAAGTTTAGACGTTTCGGGAACTGGATGAGCTGCCAGAAAGTCAGCAAGGGCTTGACCTTTAACAGACTTTTGAGAAACATAAACCATATCATATTGTGCTAATAATATGGCCCATGTTGCAAGCCTAGAATTGAGTTTACTGGGCTTCTTCATCAGGACCAGGAGAGGGTTAACTCTAGAAATAAATGAATAGTTTGGCCAGTGATATAATGTCTCGTCTTTTGAACAACAAACATCAAAGCTAGACAATCTTTTTCCACTTGGGTTTATCGATATTCAGCTCCAATCATTGTACGGCTAAGATAATAGATAGCCTGTTCATGACCTTCTTTATTCTTTTGAGCTAATAAAGCACCAAGTGAATGGTCCATTGCTCGAACATACATCAGAAAGGGTATTCCTGAGACTGGAGGCACTAGAACTGGAGGGTTCATCAAGTATCGCTTTATGTCTTTAAATGCTTATTGACATTCTTCAGTCCAAATAAAAGACACACCTTTCTTTATGAGTTGAGTGAACGGTCTACAACGTCTAAAGAGATTTGAGATAAATCTCCTGATATACGCAAGTCGTCCCTGAAATCCTCGTTGCTCTTTTACGTTGCATGGAGGACGCATCTCTTGAATGGTTTTGATTTTCTCAAGGTCAACGTGTATACCTTTAGAGGTAATAACACATCCAAACAATTTGCCACTAGAGACTCCCAGGAATGACTTGGTGGGATTCATCTTAAATTGATGCTAGTGCATTAGATCGAATATAGTCTCAAGTCTTGAATGTGATCTTCCTTTAGACGACTTTTGACAGCAATATTGTCTACATAGCATTCAATCATCTTTCGCAAATGATCACGGAAGATAGTACTCATGGCCCGTTGATAAGTTGTACCAGCATTTTTGAGAGCAAATGGTATGACAGTATAGCAATAGACTCCAAGCAAAGTACGAAAAGATGTATGTTCCTCATCTTCTGGATGCATCTTGATTTAATTATATCTTAAAAATCCATCCATAAAAGATATACGTTCAAATTCACAAGTATTGTCGATCATGACATCAGTGATTGGAAGAGAAAATTCGTCTTTAGGACAGGCTTCATTATGGTCTCTAAAGTCGATGCAGACTCGGACCTTCCCTGTTTTCTTTAAAACTGGGACAACATTGGCCATCCAGTTCTGATGTTGTTCTTCTTTGATGAAGCCACAGACAATGAGCTTCTTAATTTTGGCTTCTATGGCGTCCATCATGTTAGGTCAAAATCGACGCTGTTATTGCTTAACTGGCCTTGCATTTGGCAGAATGTTGAGTTTATGGTAGCAATCTGGGGATCTAATCCCGACATGTCTTCATAGCTCCAAGCGAATACATCAATATATTCCCTAATGAGTTGGATCAGTTCTTGTTTATCTGCTTCAGGGAGGCTTTTGCTGACCAATATTAGTTTTGGGGAAGTTTCATCTCCAACATTGACTTGAACCAACTGATCTTCGGTAGGTGGCTCACGTTACTCGAAGCGAAGCTCCCATTGAGTATCCATTCTTTGTGCCTAAGGATCAGATTCAGAGGCTTCGGCAAAGTCTTCGTCGTTTTCCGACAACTCGGCAGTTACCATATTGGAAGATAGAGTCACTAGATGGACGTGCCCAACACTAGTGTCTGAATCCCATGAAACAGAATCAGAAGAGTTAGATCGTTCTTCTTCATCGGATTCGGAGGCTTTTGGAGTCAAAATTGGTCCAATCTCCGCTTCGTTTTGCTCTAATATTGTTGTGATTTTCTTTTTGGAGCAGAAATATGAATAGGAGTTTGTCTTTCCTTACCACCATTGAGACCAGCTTTAAAAATATAGCCCATCTTTTGAATGTTATCTTTTAATTGCTGACTACAATGACGTAGTTGAAGTCTTCCGTTATCGTGATTTTCTTCTTCACCATTGGGCGTGATCTTCTGTTTTATTCCTTCACTAAAAAGTATAGGAAGTTCATCTTTCTTCCAGGAAGGAACTAAGAAGAAGGAGTCCTGCATTGACTCGAGCAATACTATGTTTTGGAGAGGTTGAAATACTCCTATGGTATGTGGTTTCGAAGTTATCTAGCATTTCTAAATAATATCGAGTTTAATAAAGAACATCAGTATACTGTAGAGGAGATGCTACTTTATTGATTTGTACATCATCATTTACAATAAGATTCTTAGCCTTAACAGAAGGTTTAGTAAGATTGATAACCAGAGGAGAAGAGGAAGGATTTTTGGCCTTAACTGAAGGCTTAGGGAGATTGATAACCAGAGGAAGAGAAGGAGAAGGTTTGTTACGACGAAGGTCGATAACAAGAGGCTCAGAAGAGGTGAGTTGTCTTTGTTCCCTTTCTACAGCAGGAAGCTGTTTGTTATAAGAGGAAAGATGGATAGGCAAAGCCTGAGAAGAAGAGGGACGAGTAGTGCGTCCTTTGACAGGGATTGTGAGAACATCTTTCGAAATATCTTTCTGATCTTCCCTAATATCCATCGCTAATACAACCTTCATGAATTATTCTTTGTACATCCGAGAATCAGTACAATATGCTTTAATGCCCTTGAAAGGATTTAGGTCAGCTACTTTCTTTTGGACCCCTCCATTGACGTCCACATATTTGAGACATTGGTGTAGGGTTGATGGTACAATGTTATGCTATACCAAATAAGGTCTTTTATGGCCCGCAATGTGTGCCATAAAACTAATTTTACGGCTCACATGGTCATGCCGTAAAAGCTCCAGCGGTAAAAAGGTACGAATATTTACGGCGTACTAAAATAGGTCATAACGTAGGTAAATACACGGCGTAAATGAAGTTGCTGGAAAACTTTGGATCTTATTTATGGCCCATAATGCAGGCTGTAAATATAATCTTTTACGACTCAAATTGATGACCATTAAAGAATTCAATTTCTTCAATGTATGGCACACATAGTGAGCCGTAAATACTTAAAACGAAAATATACAACCTCACTTTAATGGCCCTGCAATGCAGGTCGTAAGTGCTATGTGTTTATGACTCAAAATGAGGGTTGTTAAAGGTTTAATAAGTTCCATTTTGTGGCTCGCAATGCGCGCCGTGATAATAGTTTTTTTAATATCCATGATTTGAATAGCTACAAATATAAATTAATCAACCAAAATCAAATATGACAATATAATAGTTCTCACAATATTCCAACAAAAATCAAACTAATTGCGCATCTATTAAAGAGTATTTACTTCTAACAAGTTGGACTAAATCCATAAACATTAATAAAATGAAACAACATCTAGAATCTTTAACATAAAGCAAAATTGTGTAAACTAGATTTCTAATACGAATTCACTTTCTTATTACAAGTCTCAATGCAAAAGTCTTTGAGCTCAAATAAAAAATTATTGTGTTACTACAAAAGCAAAAGTCACTTTGTCTTGCTACAAAAGTAAATTCACTTTTTACTATAGCTGGACACTTCAAGACCTTCAAAGATTTAAAGTCTTTAATCTCAGAATAACTCATTTTCTAGAAGCATGCCTCCCCTCTTTTTTAAGCTTTACCTGAATAAAAATAAAAATAATATTAACACAATAAAGATTGGAAGACGTTATAATATCCAACAAAGATCTGTTGACTTGATTAAATAAAAACAATATTAATAAAATAAAATATTGTAAGGCCATACTGTTCACATGATTTTAAATATGAACTAATAGAAAGAGAAAGTGATTACCATATCACCAATTGATTGAAAACATAATAAAAGATTATCATATCACCAATTGATATTGAAAAAAGTAAAATAGAGCCCAGGGGTGGTGTTATATGGGTCATGTATGATGTTAAATAGTATAGTATCTCAACTAGAAAAACAATAGAAAAGTCACAAGACTTAAAGCAAGAAAAAAGCCAATAGAAAACCTTCTTTCAACAGCCACAAGTTGTATTTCAAATATAGTGGTTCAAAGAAGCAAAAAAAGAGTATTTAGATAGAAATTACCTTCCATTTTCTAACAAGTTATGATGTAATTAATCGGCCACGCGATTATGCTTCCCAGTGCTTCATTCAAAAGAAAAGCTTTTCGTGTTGGTCGATAGAGAGTCACTCTCTCATTACCCTCTACTATATGTCGTACAGAAACTTTTCAACATTCAACACCAAGTAGCACATGATGTACTAGTGATTTAGGATCCCTTGATAGAATTTCACCGGTGGCAACAACTGTATTTTTGTCTAACCAACTTAGCAATTTGTATTTTGAGCTCTCCTGATTGGAATTGCGAACATCAACATGTTCTTTCTTCTTGCTTTGTGTTGTCTCATGAACAAAATTCAGAATTAGACTTATTTCATTCCTTTTGCTTTGTGTCATGTTATTGATAGAATGTTGACCACTTGCATTATTTTTTCTGTTGTAATTAATATATGTTAAGCTTAATATATAAATAAACAAGAGTCACAATATTTAAAAAGCAAACCTATTGAGGTACTTACCGAATTACTTCCTCCTTTTCCGACCATTGTAATAAAATTGTATATTTGATTTTTAGAGGCCACAAGTTCATTTTCTAATTTATTAACTTTGTCCCTCATTTGTGTTTGTCCCTCCAACTTCGACGAAGCTGCTCCATATCCAAGCCCTTTTACTCGTCCTCGTGGATCCGGACCGAGTCCCTTTGCAACCGCATCATCTCTAAAAGGACCATTTTCTTGTGATTTATATTTTTTGATCTGTTGTTGTATTACAATAGAGCAAGTAAACTCAGGTACAAGCATGACAACATGAAAAACACATAATTAAAACTGAAAGATATAACTACTATTGCAATGTACTAGCAGAAATTCTGGTTTAAAGTACAAATAACCATGGTATTATGACTGCACAGGAATTGTCTCTTTTTTTAGCTTTGTATTTTTTGACCTAGACTGTTTTCTAGCTATAGTCTTATTCTCTGTATTGGTTCATTTGCTTTCTTGAGTACCTGGACTATATACTGCTCTGAAGAAGGGCTCTGTTTGCAGTAACTATACAGGTAATGCAAGTGGTAGACTTCTTGTTTTCTAAGATGCACAGAATGTTTAAGATGCACAGAATGTTTTCTAAGATGCATTTGGTATTATGAATGCACAGGCAATGCTTTCTTGAGTACCTAGACTGGATTTGCATTCGGTAGAATTCTAAGATGCACAGAATGTTTAAGCATATTCAACCATGCATGTAATTATTTATTAACATTCAAGCAATTATTTCTTACTTACCTTTTTTATTCCAAGCTAACAAGACTAATCACTTAACTAATAATGGTGCCATCAAGTTTTCAAAATATTTATCTAGGCACTACTAGAGATGTCTGGAAAAAACCAAATTAAGATCAGTTTAAATTGTGCATTCTATCTTGATAACCTTTTTTTGGAAATACATTGAGCTAGATACTCGAACAAATTAGCAAAACTTTGATATAATGAACTCATGATGAAGAAAGATCATCTTAATGTATCTCAAATGAACAGCTTTATTGTACTTCATGACATTAAATGAAGCTTAGTTTTCTTCAATAATGAGAACTAGTGAACATGAACAGCGTTATTTTACTATACATGGTATACACTATACAGTGAAAATGTTAGGATTATGAGCATTTATATCAGGAACTTGACAAACATATCAGATATGCTTTGCTCCTTTTTTGGGACAGCCTCACTCCAAGCAAAACTGGAGAGGGCATCACACAATGCTAGGAGGCTACCACATTTCTTGGCACCAAATAATGTAATCCAAATGATACAGGTAATGATACTACCACTTGAAAACATGCTATTCTTTTTCCTAACAGTAAATATTAGATCCAATAAAATTCGAATGATGCCAGTCATCTTCTACTAATGAAGAAGTTAACACTCCATTGTCTTGACAACTTTTTAACCAAAATTTACAAAGATGATATCAAGAACAACCTCATAAACTTCCATTAATCAATGTTTGACAAAGATAATAAGAAGAAAAAAATTCTAAAAAATTTGACCCCGTCTTTTGTTCAAACATAACTTGAGGGAGGAACTCGATAAACTTCTTCAAAGAAAACTTGAAGAACCTAATCTTGACATCTATTTAGAAGGAAAGGGTGTTGTTGCTGCAGCTATTAAATTTTTGCACAATTATAACACTTACTGATGGTGTCTCCAGAGGTCAACAAGGCCTCAATGGGAACTTACTACCCCTTTAATACATGCCAAAACCATCAAAAATGTAGTTGAATACTTGAAGTGCATGTGCACCTATTGAGTCTATTGCAACCGTCTAATCCAATCAGAAGGTTCAGAACTTAATTCTAAGGAACAATTGGAGGATCAGATATACTTTGGAAATCTGGAACTTGGGTGGTAAGGACACACGATCTGGATAAGAAACAAAGGGTTGTAAAGTAGCTCACTACAAGAAAATATGGTTTCTGTGACATGTAAAGTTGTCACAGAAGTTATAAAACTCATCACAGCACATCTTCTGTGATGAGTACAGTGACAACTTACTTCCGTAGCATATACCTCCGTAGCTAAAAGAAAAAGTGACGACTAAAATACGGCATCACAAAAAGATTTCTATTGTGACTAGCATATGTCATCACTGATAGGATACTTTCCGTGACAACAAACCTCGTCACTCAAAATATTATAAGTGATGCACGATATTGTCACAAATAGCATGTTACTGTAACTAAAAATAAATATATATTTTTTGCCAAAAAATAAAAATTATTTCTGTGACAGCAAATAACGTCACGGAACAATTTCAGTAACGCTTTTATTGTTGTGACTGTAAACGTATATGTGTAGTCACAAGTATATGTCGTCACTATAAATACTTGGAGTTACAGTTGTCATGTTGTCACTATAAACATATATATTTAGTGACATGTAAATGTCATCACCATAGTGTGTACTTATATGTTTAGTGAAGATAAATGTTGTCACCATAGCATATACTTTATATTTTTAGTGACCAATCAATATTGTCACGAGTATTTTTTTTGTTATTGTCATTATACATTGAAACCCAAGAACATACAAAATAAACGAGAATTAACCTTCACCAATTTTAAGAGATCTTTATATAGGAAACCAACTCTATAATTATAAACAACAACAACAACCACAACACGACAACAACAACAACATGATGAAAAGTAATTATATTGATCCTCAAAATTCAGTACTAATAACAAGAGTAGTAGCATTCAGTACTTATAAAATAAAGAGTATCCAAATTGTACATAAAACCTAGAGTGTGTATATATTTTTTTTTTTTTTCTAGAGTGTGTATATATATATATATATATATATATATATATATATATATATATATATATATATATATATATTTTATATATATATATATATATATATATATATATTTATATATATATTTTATATATATATATATATATATATATATATATATATATATATATATATAAAACTGATGATTGGTAATATATATATAAAACTGATGATTGGTTGAATTTGTGGTCTTAGTGATGATCGATCATTAATTACCTGCATAAATTAATAAAGAAATGTTATTAGAATATTACGTCAAGTATACACAAGAAAAAATTGTTAATAATTTGATCATTAATGTCATGCACCACATCAATAAAACTTGATCTAGTTCACATATTAAAAATGACCTATTATGCACATGTATTGTAGACAATTTGAATGAATACATCAATTAAGAAAAATTAAGCCAAACCAAACTACTCCAAAAAAAAGACATACAAAAGTCCAATAAAAAATAATATCAGTGATATGTATACCTGTGCCCAAGTATGCTTCCTAGGATATCCATTGAAAAATGCCACTTTGAGAGTTCCACCAACTAGATTAAAATTTGTTTTGTTATATAAATTCTAAATGAGCATTATGTCTATGCTGATAAATAACACATTTTGGGCAAGAGGAGATTATTGAGGGGAAGGGTTCATTTTTGAAATTATTTTAGAACACTTACCGGCGGTCTCTTTATTCCACTTTGATGAATTAAGCATGCAAAAAGTATGAGAAGGAAAGACGTAAACCTATAATAAACTACTACAACGACAAGAAAGACTTTATCCCAAAATAAAGCAAGAAATTTACCTAGAACAAACAAATGCAAGAAATTTAACGAATAAACTGAAGAAGAATTCTTATTTGGTTCTGATGCCATCACTTTTTTGTCATCAAATTCAACAAGGCAAACCAAAATAGGACAAATCAGTATGTACTTCACTTTTCAAATATTGCCTCCTTTGAAGATGATTGGAAAGTGTTGCTTTATTCTTAAAAGCTAAAGTAAAACCTCAAGCGAGACCATCACAGGATATATTAGGCAGCATTTCATAAAAGAACATCAGTGCAAGCAAAAGAAGAAAAACTCACCTGCAACAAGCTCTGTTGTAAGAACTTTTCTGCTTGAGAATTCATCGATGACTTCAGGAACATAGAACCCTTCTGAATTAGACAATTGTGCACGAAATCGCTTCTGGTTTTTGGCTTCCAAAGTATAATCACATTCCTTAGCTAGTTCCTCTTTTGCCACCTGAAAGAATTCAAGAAATATCAGAAAGATAAATCTCAAAGGGTTGAGAAGGTCCTCCCCCTACTAGGTAAGGCTATGTTAACTATATATCCTCAAATATGATTGTAAACCATAATGTATATTCTGAGGAGAAAACACAAAAGACAATGGACAAAAAAATTAAGATACTGTGAGTTTGCAGTGCTTAAATGTGCCATAGGCATGTACATGAATGTTGTTAACAAAATTCAGAATGAAAAGAATCCCCAAACATATGCTACAATTGGAAGATGAAATTTCCCATAAGCTCCATGTTGTTATACATATGTAAATTAAATGGCTCAAGAGGAGAAACAAGAGAATCTGCAGTAGCTAGGTGGTGGGCCTAATACTTTGATGATATGAACCATTTTATTTTTATATACACATCATAAAATACACATGTACACACACACATATATAGTAAGGGGCCAGAGGGCGGAGAGATTGATAAAGAGAAATCATGTTTACAAGTTTGACCAAGATTATGGAATGGTAGAAATTCGCTAGAAATTAGGAGAAAACACGGTTTAAGAGAAATGTGAATCATGTGGATATGGACTCACGGAGCAAAATAATTGTTTTGTTGGATCAAGGTCATCCGTCTTTGTTAATTTCCATCATGGGTTCCAGTAAGCATAGAATACAACAATTTTTCTTTTAACCCTCGAACATTGTACCACTTCTAAACCATCAGTTGGAAAAATTGTATAGCACAACATTGTCAATTGACAAAAATCAGTCGTATACTAAAGCCTATATGCTTAGATGGGTACAGTTTCCAATGTTGGACAACCAGCACCTCAGCATGAGAAATCAGCAACATGGTTTCCCTTGTAAATAATGGCATACCGTTGAATAGATGGGAGACCAGGCTCATGTAAGCAATACATAGACCATCCCAACGCATGATTGATGCCATTCAAAAGTGATCTAAAAGTTTAAAACATCTATGGTTGAATTTTTTTATGGTTTCAGTAGTACTATCTCATCCATCAAATTAGCTCTATTTTTTATTGCTGAATAAGTATAATCTTCTTACGTATGTGTGTGTGTGTGTGTATGTGTGTGTGTGTGTGTGTTCATGTATCTTCGTTCTTTTTTATTTTGTAGAAATAGATAATCAACTAAAAGATAATTCTATAGGATCATATAATAGAAAGTATTGTAAACTCCAAATCTAGCCATACCATGCTATATTGACATTTCAATGAAATATGACTATGAGTTGTCATTCTTTGCATGCCTTGACCAAAATCTGCAACTACTAGTCACTGATTCCTTTTACTTTTCTTAAATGTGACATGATAGAGTATACTAGAAATCACAAGATAACAAATGAGTTATTAAAAAGAGAACAAAATCACGATACGAGATTATTTGGTTTCTTATTACATGATTCATCATTCCTTGGAGAATCCTAGAAGAATCCATAGTAGTACCAAGAATTGTATGGTACCAGAACTTCGATGGTTCAACCTCCAATTCACCTTACTAAAGCAAAATTGTTCAATCATACTGAAGCAAATTTTAATATTGTCGGTACATTCAAAAGACTTGAAAACAGTACCTTAGCTTTTCTAGCCGATCCTTAAGGTTCAACTTCCTATTTTTCTCATGAGATTCCAAGAATGACAACCTTTCGCAGTTCAACGAACGCCACAGGAATGTAAAATGATATTTATATCATGTAAGCTTGAAAATCGAGTTCCCACTACTGAACTACTTGGAGGTCCGTATGTAGTTTTTAAAACACAAAATTAATGCCAATGGCAAACAAAAAAATATGAAAAACTACAAATATCAAATGTACACATTTACTTTAGATTAGTTTACCTTTATTGCTCTATCAAGAAAAATCCCTTTCGGAATGAGATTTGTATAATCGAGTAGCTGCTTCACATTTTCAATATCACTTTCAATTCTGTCAGCTCCACCAGGGTATTGTATTTTCACTGCAACCTCTAAACCATCTTTCATGACAGCTCGGTGGACCTATCAAAAAGGTAAGATGACCTTTAATTATATACAGCTAAAAGAAATCAAGACAGCTCAGGAGAATTGGAAAGATTTACAGAAAACATTAAGGATGACATTTAATCGAAACATCTATTTGAGACACTAAAAGAACAACTATAACATGGTTCAAAGTTCCATCTTCATGCTATGTAAGCTATCATCTATCTAACAGCACTCTAGATTAAGAGACTCCACAGAAAAGGTTGGCCTAACTTACGAGTGATTTTCAACCTTGCAATTCAACCTGGTTAGCACTGCCACAAATTTGGTCAAGAAAACTTTGGGTAGGAGATCTTTCCATACATATTGGAAAAATAGAAATATGTAATCCTCAACTCTCAACACAAACCTGGAGTTTTGGTGAAAAGGCAGGGCCTTTAACATGGTACCGGAGCAGCCTATGTTTAAATCTTGCCTGACATGACAATTTAAGCAGATTATATAGAAAATTATACCATTGGGTTAATCCAGCTCTGAACCCAAAATGGACTTTCGATTGCAGGGGCATATTTGAACAATTTAAACATTTTACCCTCAACTCTCTAGTTTTGGTGTAATGGTAGGTCTTTAACATCAGACAAGGCAAGTCGGCATGTATTTGTTGATCATGTAGAGTAAAGAGAAAGTTCAAGGGAAAAAAAGACCTCCTAAACTAAGCAAGAATATGGATAACCAGGGGAAATGGAAAATTTAGAAAGAGGCTTTGAATATTTGTCTCCAAGCATGATAATAGCTGGTCCAACGAAGTGTTGTTTGGATCGTGGTTCGCTTAAGAGGGTTGTGTGTATTGTGTCTCCTACGAAAGATTTCATAACGAATACTACAATGACCGACTACTATATGCTTTATTTTAACAATTAGCACCACATAAAATTATATACGAACGTGAAATTTGAAGAAGGTTAACTTTAATCCAGTGCGATCAGGTGAATCTGGATTTATAAGTCTATTGCTATCAATACGAGCCATCTATGATACCTACTACACTAACTGGTAGAAAACCCTATAATGGTAAGTATGCAAGCAGATCCGGAGTAAAGTAAATCCAATAACTTATATATGTTTATTAATTAGCTACCCGGAGGGTATAAGCACAGCATACATGCATGCTTCTACATCCTTCTCATTGAATCTATTATTATGCAAACTGTCTTCTTAACCAAGGTTTGCAGTATCGGTATCGGAATCAGTATCGGATCATTCCTATGAGTATCGGTATCGACGATATCGGTAGTATCGATGGTTTCGGATCGGAGTATCGGATTTTTTGGTATCGAAAAGCAAATAATTATTAATAAATTATTAACATTTAAAAATATATTTTATATATTTAGGCATAATTTTAATTATTTCCAGTGTTATTTTTTAGTTGTTTTGAAATTAAATGAAATAGTAGTCACCTTTACCAATTGATTTACATGTAATAGATCAATTTTCTTCTTTTATATGCTTTTACAACCTTATTAAGCTTCAAACTCTTGTTGATTTGCCTTTTTTCCTTCAATTTTCTTTGTCAAATTGATCAAAAAAGAGACCCCCAATGTCGGTATCGGTCAGTATCGGATATCGGTTGGTATCGGATTGGGACATGCAAAACCGTATCTATATCGGCCATATCGGATCGATATCGGCCGATACTTTAAACTATGGATTAGATGGTGAACAAATTTGGCATAAGAGCGGCCTGAATGCTTATATTCAGTTCAGCTATGATAGGGGCCATCACCTTTATCCAAAATTTTGGCATAAAGGACATAATCCTTATCTTCCATTATGCTTTGTGAAGGGTAATCTCTTCTCTGACATGAGCAAATTCCATTTCCTCTTGCACAGCCTCAATTCTAAGTTCTTTTAGGACTAGGACCTAGTTGAAGCAGTACCTTTAACTAAGATCCTAAAACTTCTAACTGGTGCATACTGCTCTTCATTATACATGCCCAAACCATGTTACAGTTTCGTCTCCTCTTATCCTCAAATGGCACGTACAACTTTCCCCCAAATAAAAGGGTATCCTAGTACTACGAAGCTTCCACTTATTCAAGATGTACTTTCCTCAAAATAAAAGGGTATCCTAGTACCACGAAGCTCCCACTTAGTCAAGATGTACTTTTCCCCAAATAAAAGGGTATCCTAGTACCACGAAGCTGCCACTTAGTCAAGATGTACGTAATGTTACCCTCGTGTATGGATGGGGTGTTTCCATGAACAGGACCTGCATCCTCCAGTGCAAGCAACAACTTCCGACCAATGCAATTATTTATGTAACCTGTCTTTTAATGTAGTTTCACTTGACAAGTAACTCTTCCGATGAATGAAATATTTTCTTATCCTGTCTTGTAATTGTTTCCACTCGTCCATCTCAGCCTTCCCATTCCAGCTATTTTCGTTTTTTGGACGTGTTGTTTCTTAGCTGCCCAACATTTCAATCAATTAGCATGGTCCCTCTCATGCATTAATTGGCAGTGCAATATATTAGAAACAAGTATATTGAACATTTTTACGCTTATAACTTAATTAATCCACAATATAGCAATTTAGACATGAAACATATTTATTTGTTTATTAAGACATCATGAATCAATAGAATTGTTGTATTTCATAAATTTAAAAAAAAATTAGTTTGTCGAAGATCTAGCTACGCCACTGCCAATTATTTATGACTTTCTTATGTTAGAACAAAGAAAATAATTTAATGGGAAACATCATCAGCAACTATGAGCACGAAGAATTGTTGTAGACCAAGAACAACATGGCACAAATAAAAGTACATGAAAATATTCTAAAGCATGTACAAAGCGGTGAAACAACAAAGGAAACTGATAGAATATCCTTTGCTAAGCCTATAAAACTTAAACACATTGAGCCGTTCCTAATGTTGTATCCAGCCTGTTTCTATCAACGGTAGAATTAGCATCCAGCGGCGGAATTCACATCCCTTGTTGTTTTGTGTTATATTAGTAGTAAGAAGCAAAAAGTAATAAACGTAAGATTTTCTATAAAAAATAATTTTGCATCTCTAGAAAATAATATGGTGGATGCTTGGAGTTAATTTTCCATAAGAGAGAAGCAAAAATTTGTTCATTAAAAATGAAAGAAAACAATAAAAAATGCATTCATATTTCATATTTTTGAAGCATTAGTTTAATTTCTCACTAGACTACTATGATTTATACTTCTTCGACTGATTGATATGCCTTAGATACAGTAAGTAGATTTTAAAATGTTGGATACATTAGTGTATCTGATATGTATTCTTGAAGTATTAGGATTCAGATCCCCTAAAGTCAAAATCTCATGTAGCCATAAAACCAGGCATCCCCATAGGGGCTGCATGATATTTTGTACGATATCTTGCAAATCTTGTGCAGCCCCAGCATAGATGCGCGACTTTAGTGGGCTGCACAATGTTTTGGCTTCAGTCGGTTCAAATTAGTATGATTGTATCTGATACGATCCAAAATGGATAGGGCATATTCTTTGAAGTATCCATGCAGCATACATGTGCAGGAATAATATAAGATTGGCGAAATTATAACTTCCCATTTCGCATAGAAAATACATTGTCAAGCAAAACTAGACGTGTTGTCTTTTTAAGATGAGCTGGCGAAATCCTATTACTATCATTATTATCATGTTGTTGTTGCTTCTACTGCTGATGCATGTGCCTTTAAGTAAAATGATAAGGACGATCAGAAATAACCAACACGAGGACAGATACACAGCAAAAGTTATGATTCATTGTTTAAATATCTGAAGATACTCAAGACTCCACCAGTTTCAGTGTATATTTACATTACCACGCACAATACACAACTTTTCTTTTTTCTTACAAGACTTAGAATTTTCACCAATTAAATCTCTCTTCGATTCTGACAATGAAACAACATTCCTGGTTGGAGCTTGAAAGTAAACATGATCATGTATCAAGGAAAACCTTAAAACCTACCCCAAAATATTGAAACTCACAAGTTTGCCTCATACTACTTCCATGGTGTAAGTCATACATCTCTATCAACAGTTCTATAGGCATGGATCGATTCACTGCAAATGCAAATGATTCTCTTCCAGCCACTGTCCAACTTAAATCCCCTCTACAATAGAATGTCAAAGTATTTAATTCAGTGTTCTAAAAGTTGGCCTAGGCAGCGCCTGGTGCCCGCCTAGGCGCCCACCTAGCACCCATCCCCCACCCCCGGACCCCCGACTATGTGTTTTTGGGTTTTAGAATCTTAACACAGAAGCAATATTTTATGATCCTTTTAATGAAGTGTAGATCCCCCAAACTATGAGGATAGCATGTCAAAAGGTCCATACTATGAACTGAGCCTTACGAATACATGAAAATCCCGATACCAAAAACATTTTCCTTCCCCTAATTGCGAAGCACTTTCACAATTTAAGAAAGCCATGATAAGATAAGCTTTAAGTGTATAGCATATCCTACTTTCAGGAAATAACCTCTGAACACCATAGAAAAAATATATAGAATTGAGGGAGAAGCCATACCATCTTCTTCAATCGGACTTTTTGGGGGGATGAGATTTTTTGGGGGACATTACTACTTTTAAAAGCAAGGCGCGCGGTTCTTCCTGTGAAAAAAAGAGGGAATCAGTTTTTTTCCGTGGACATAAGGGAGGAAAATATGCAATTTGGTTTTAAGAGCACGGCACATTGTTTTATTATTATTATTATTATTATTATTATTATTATTATTATTATTATCAAAGAACTCATAATTTGTATTGTCATAAAGTGAACCAACAAAACAAATTGCTACCATGATCTCTACAAGCATGCATCATCAGAGGCATTCTTCCCCAAGTTAAGCATCAAGAGCATCAATCATTCGATTCATTCATATCTATACAACAAATTTAAGAGCTACAAAATGAATCAATTTCAGTCAAGATCCAGCATTTGTACCGTGGACGGCTTTGAAGTCGGGGTGCAGCAGCCCGAGCTCGTCCCGGGCCTCCAGCGGCTGCTCGTCTCGTTCCGGATGCGCCTCACCCGCCGGCTCGCCAGAGACCTGTGCTCGAACCCGTACATCTGCAGGACCTGGTTGTCCCCGAAGTTGAACGCGCGGTCATCTGCTTCAGGCACCTTTCGACGGGGTAGTCCCCGAACTTGCCGCACGACGCATTGTTGATTTCGTGGAGAAAGGGGGAGGGCTCCTATCGGATGTTTTATTTCTATGGGAAAGGGTTGGGGGAGATTGTATTTATGGAGAATTTGGTTTTCAAATCCGGTTAGGACTTGGTAAGTATTGACCTAAAATTTTGCTATACTTAATTAACAGTAAGGACTAGGACAATATTTGACTAAAAAGAAATATATTCAAAACCTGTTATGCAATGCAATCAGAATATTTGACGTTATTTATATTAAAAAGATCCGGTTATGCAATGCAATGCAATCAGAATTTTATACTAAAAAAATTTTATACTCAAATTTTCTGCCAAATGCAATCAGAATATTTTGTTTATTTATATTTTTTAATTAATTGATTTTTAGTTACAAGGAAAAAATTGTATCTAATACGTTTCTGTGACGGAAAATTAGTTGGTAACTAAAAGAAAACCTTTAGTCACAAGGCAAAATTTTCTATCTTGTGACTAATACTTTTATGTGATGTTATTTTTTTCGTTGTAACTAAAAGAAAACTTTAAGTGACAAGTATTTTCACTTGTCACCCATAACCTGAGTTAAAATTTAAAATTTATTTTTGTGACAGCATTAAGTGACAACCAATAAAAACAAAGTCACTGAATGATTTAGTTTTGTGACATTACACGACAATTGTCACAAAATCAAATTATTAGTGACAATATAAATTATTTGTCACAGAAATATTCCTTTTAGTGATAAGTTTTATACTTGTCATAAATTATTTGTCACGAAAACTCGAATTTCTTGTAGTGAAGTAATGTAGGGTGGATAAGAAAATATGTGTGTAAGATGAAAGTCGCACATGACATGACATGACAAAAAAAAAGATGACGTAATATTGATTTTCTGTGTATGTAAGATGAAAGTCGCACATGACATGACAAAAGAATAGATGAGGTAATATTGATTTTCAACTGGAGATGTCCTAAAGGCAGTTGTTTTTGTCTGGAAATACCAGGTAAGAAAGAAAATTGCCTAGGGATGTGGAAATACCATGTTAGGAAAGAAATACCTAGAGTTGTGCTCTGTATGTACAAATCTTTATTTTGTGCTCACATCTTTCCATAGAAGTTCCAATTATATTATCCTGCTAATCTAACAAATACTTATATATGTATCCTTTAAAGCACCAAAGTTTTGACATATTGGTCCTTTTATCCATGTTCCCAATTTCATTTATATTCTTATTTCATTAATTGGTTTTGACTGTCTTATTGGACAAATGGGACATACGAGAAGTATGCAGATTGTTAAGAGGGGCCTGATGTAGTATCTAAAGAAACACAACGGGCACATCTGTAGCATAAGATACACTGGTTGTTCATGATTGTAAAGGAAGGGGAGATGCATTACCGAGAGAGGAGTTGTTCATGCCAAGTTTTTCATATACATGGTAAGAGACAATCATAGGAAAGGGGTTAGATGTATTTTTGGTGGAAGGTGCTACTAGTTAGGAGTTAGGACATATAAGAAGCCATGGGAATATGTTGGAAAAGATAACAAGAAAGATCATCGTATAAGATGCACAACTCGGACACCGATATTTGAAAAGTTCTAAAATTACAAGGCCTCAAAACTTGTAACAGGTAGAAAAACAGAACTTGCCATTACAAGCTAACCTAAGCCTTCCAAAGAGCAAAGTTCTCATAATTTTCTGGATCCTCTTTTGGTGATACCCATTCTCTGTTGGTAGTTTGGCTATATCTAGTCAAATATGTTTTTTTTTCTGAAGCCGTCTATATAAAACTAGAATGGCCACTGAATCATGTTTCCCAGCTATACTATAAAAACTTGGTGAAGGTAATGCACTACAAAAAAGGAAATCACTGTTCTGATGTTTATACTTCTAATAAAAATTTCTTAGTAGATGTGGCACAATATATTGATCATGGAGGAACCACATAAAATCTTAATTATTAAATTTTCCAAGTAGTGACATAAGAAACTTCCTGTGGTATCCAACAAATAGGGCAATATTAGATAGAATACACCGATCCAATTGATCGAACCACAACATTTCAAAACATAAACAAGACAATATAATTAAGAACCGCTAATTCTTTCAAACAACAACAAATAAATGATAGAAATGAGGAAGAACAACAAAATAATCAAGCACATTAAATGTGATGGACCAACTAAGTAAAGTTGGAATAGTAGGATGGTATAACAGAACATGAAATATTGGTTCTGAAACCTCACATTGTAGCAATCATGAATCATCAGTACGATTTTAGATGTATACTTATTTAAGAGTACTAATCCTGTCAAGACTATTTTTATGCCAGCCACACACCACACTAGCTCTTAAGCACACTAGCATTTTCCAATTAGATCATATTAGCAAGTATCCAGCAATCAAATATGCCCATATTGTGACGAATAACACATTTCATTAAGTACTACTGTAAGAAATTTGAAAGAGGTAACCTCAACCTAGAAATGTAAGAACTCTACAAAATGGAATCTTCATGCAAAATTTGCCAATGTCCAGCAATTATACATCTCAAAAGTTAAACATAAGGTAAAAAAAAATCTCATTTGTGCCTTAAACTGAATGAAGACCAACATAAAGAAATGAATGATCTAAAATAAGCATCAACAAATATAAGTGGTTCTCTAACAGTCATGGACCAATAAACTAGTAATTGTGTAAAAAAACATATGATAGAATTAAAAGAAAAAAGGCATAATACATTTTTACCATCGACGAAACCCTCGAGCCAAGGAGCTACTTGTAGCGTCATGATTCTCCTGACCGAAGCCGGTGGCTCCTGTGAGGAATTAGATCGAACACCTACAAATCAGGTTTGAATCTAGAAAAGCAATAAAGGTTTTGGATAGAACCAGAACACGCCGAGGAAGAATCATCGACAAAGATGATCTTCCCGGAGAAGGAATCCAGACTCGTCGAGAAGGACGATCTTCGTCGATGAAGACTCATCGAGAAAGACGATCTCTACCGATGAAGACTCGTCGAGAAAGACAAAGATACTAGTCGATGAAGACTTCTTACTGGAGAAGAAGCGGCCGCTTGCGATCGTCCACCAACAAGAATTCAAAGCCGCCAACGAGAATAGGGTTTTGTCTTTGGACGTTAGCCTTTAGCCCTTTATGTTTTTTTTTAGAAACCCTTTTGTACGTTTTGGGTTCTGGTGGATAGAAATTAGGGAGGGAAAAATTTCACTTTCGTGGATTTGGGTTCTCAAAATAGGTTGTAATTTTTTTGGAGAAATTAACTATGCGAATGTGATTTATGGCACAAATTTGGTAGGCCGTGAAAGTTACTCTATTTTACGGCCTGCAATGCAGGCCCTAAAATGTTGTAAAAAACTTATATGTTACGGCTCGTATAAATACATGTCATGAACTATAACATTTAGCGGCCCTAAAAATGCATGTCGTACTAAAATGCAAAAAAAAGAATTTATGGCTCGCATTTATGGTGTGTCATAATATTATATTATTTACGGCCTGCATCTAATGCACGCCGTAAATGAGAGAACGTAAATGCCCTAATTTGGTGTAGTCTCATGCAGAAAGGGTTTTTCCAGCAAAGCATTATAAGCGCCATGATTGTCAATCACATTAAAAGTAACCTTTGTACGAAGATTGCCTATTTGAACTTTCAAGCGGATCTTTCCCAAGGGTTCACTTCTTCCAGAATTAAATCCCAAGATTGTCGTGATGGTTGTTGAAAGATTATGTATAGAAATCTTTAAGGCATCTAGTAAAGTGTTGGGCATGATGCTGAGTGCAGACCCATGGTCAATCAAGATGCGATCAACCTTCATAGTATCGACATATCTTGTGAAGTAGAGAGGTCGATCATGACGATTATATTCCAGCAACATATCATCTTGTGTAAAGGTGATGTTTGGCATTAGCTCCATTACACTATGATAATGAAAGCAAGTTACAGGATCCTCCTCTGGATTCTTGAGGAGTTCTAGACAAGTATCTGCTTGCATCAAAGCTTCACTCAATGTCTCTCGAGTTTCTTTTGAGAGATGCAGTAGTTCAAAAATTGATAACCTTATCGGAGTATTAGCCAGTTGAGCCAGTATATCGAAGTGATATGACTTCTTGAGTCCTAGAATTGGAGACTTCTCTAATACATTGTCAAAGCGAACAGGTTATTTTCCTTTGTCAGCTGTTGCTGGTTTGGGAGGAGTTGGTTCCACTGGAGGAGATAAAGTCGATGGATTATTGACAACTAGAGAAGATAATGCTCGAGGAGTCTCTGGAGCTAAAGCAGGTTTCTCCTGGCCTTCTGAATAATCTCTTAAGTAAATTCTTCCAAACATGGTACCAGTTAAGGCCTCTTCTTCAGATACAGGTTCAAAGGATACCATATTGCAACTCTTTGTCTGGGTCTTGCTTTTGGAAGTTTTCTTTTGACAAGATGAAGAGTTCGTCCTGTAGCCCAAACCAACCCGAGATTGATTATATGAAAGGCATAGAGAAAGAGGTACAGGAGATCCTTTTTCATGATTCAAGCCGGGAGCCTTTTGTAGATCATATCCCATTTTTGTCATTAGTTCACGGGACTGTGGACTATACAAATGAAAAGCTGATTGATTTTTGGCTTCTAACTTTGACATTATTGTCTCAGAAGGATAGAAAGAAGAAGGATCTGCTGCAGAAGTGAAAGTGGTAGTTAAAGGTAGAAGATAATGTTCATCCAACGAAGTCATGTGACATGACTTGTATTTGGTTGCTTTCTTGGACTTTGTGGATGAAGAAGGTGCTTCAAAGTCAGTTACCAAATCAGGATGGATCTACATAATCTTTTCTTTATCAGTAGACAGAGGAACAAGACCATCAGTTCGGGCAGGTGGAAGATTAACAATCTCCAAAGTAGTTCTCGGGATGGGAATAACGCCGTCCTGCACAAGTTGAGCAAGAAAATTGCCAAACTATAGAGAGATGACATTAGCTGTTACAGTCTTTTTATCTTGTTAGAGAGTAATTGTGCCAGAATTAACCATCTTCTGAATCTTGCCTTTGAGCACATAGCATGCTCGAGTCTGATGTCTGATAAATTTATGGTAAACATAATATTTGGGGTGATCAATTTTACCCACTTCATCTGGCCGTTTTGCACCTGGCAGTTGAAGTTTATTGCTTTTTATCAGACAGTCACAGATACTCATGACATCATCTTCATCAAAAGAATATTCTTCTTTCGGACATGGTGCCTTCTGTGGTGGTGCCGTTGGAGTAGGTGTTGATTGACCTATGTTCACGGATAGAGTTTCTTTGTCTTTGACATTAATAGCCAAAGTCTCTTTACTCTTACGGTTGTTCTGATGGCCGCTATTATTAGGTGTAACATTTTCATCTTTGTTAAGATTAGGGATCTGAATACCTAATTATTTGAACTTGTCAGCACTTTCTTCTGCCACTTTAGCATTCACTATGAATGAAGGCCAATCCTGGAACTGTGTCGATTCGATCTACATGCTGATTATAGGCAAAAAGTTTGATTTACAAGTGTCTATAGTCAGAGCATTTGGAGTCCCAAGAGGCATTTTGAGTGCCTCACGACGGAATCGTTCAATGAACCTTTAAGTTGTTTTATTGTGTCGATGTTTTATTTTAATGAGAGCAGACATAGTCATGTCATTTGTTCCCACATAAAATCGTTCCAGAAACATTTGTTTGAGTTTAGAAAAAGTGGTTATACAACTATCTGGCAAACTACGGTACCAGTCATACGTTGCACCTGCTAAACATCCGACAAACACTCTAGTGAGTAGAGCATCATTTGGCTGGAATTGATCAGTCATTACCTCAAAGTGATTGAGGTATTAACTTGACGATGTGCTGCCATCAAATAGCATAATAGTAGGGGTTTATACTTGGGGGGAAATTGGACTTCCATCAATTCTATGGTATAAGGTTGCTTAATCTCAAGCTTCTGCAAGCCGTCTTTCAGTTTAAAAGCATCAAATTGAGTACGTAAAGTTTTACGGCCTCATTGGTACCTCCCATTGATTGTGGAGCAGTGGATTAATTTGATATGTTAGGAGGGGGTACTGTATGATAAGTACCACCCCGGTACCAGATTGACTTGGAATAGCCTACGCAGGAATGGAAGTGGTGTGAGGAGACTGTACCCCCAGATCAATATTGATGGAAACTGATATTGTTACAAGTTCATGAGTCGAAACCAGATTCACAACCGATGGAATTGTACGTTGTGCCATAATCACAGCATGCATGTCTGTCATCATCTCAGCCATGTTCTTCAAACTAGCTTCCAAAGTAGCAATTCTTTGCTCTTGATTATTAGAACTGGAAGTATCTTGCTCTTCTGTGGCGACATAAGCAGTCACTTCTTAACCATTAAAGATGAGCTAGTGGAAAAGATGGTCCTTTCGAAACTTCCACTATCAGCATCAAATTCATATAAAGAATTACCCCCAGAATAAGTAATAGGGATGTCTTGTTGACTGATAGAATCTTGGTTGGAATGAAGATTCCTTTGACCAATTAATTCTTGGTCGGAAGGAAGATTCCTTTGACCGATTGTGTCTCGGCTTCTTGATATAGTATATTGGTATACTCCTTCACCGGATTCATGAATTCGATCTAAGTATTGTCGATTGGGATTGCGAGACACATTACGTCTTGGGCGTTTTCTACCCCCAGTGCTTCTAGATGCCATATTGACAAAAGTATAGAGTAGTTCATCTTCATCCACTAGAATAGGTTCAGGAGTTTGAAAATAGTTCAAACTGTCAAAGACAGACTTCTTAGCTGACTGACAGCAGCATTTGATGACAACATCATGGTGGTGATTACAATGGTGTTCTTGTTGTTTGACCACCGCTGGACAGGATGCTTTGCAACCTTCCGCTTATGTATCAAGAGTTCACGCAGATCACTAATAGGACGAGAAGAACTTGCAGGAATGTAGCCCTTGACGATATTCGGGACATGGTTTCTGTTCTTGAGGTGTCCCGTACCTTGAGTGTACAAGGACGTGCTAAGCTAGTTAGAATAAGTCATAGGATTTTTCACCTCAGAATTCTTCCTCTGGCACAAGTTAGCAACTAGTGTAGGTTGCGCTTGATACATCTTATGTTTTTCTGAGGTTGACCCTAATTGGCACCTGTTGATATAGGTGCGCAAGTCTGATAGGGGTTCTAATTGTGCATCTATTTGAGATACTAGTAGTTTGCCTTATTAGGATCTTGAGATACGTAGGGTCGGAAGATCCTGCCCTGACCTCTTTGGAGTTGGCATAATACCCTTTCGCATGAAAAGTTCAATCTAAATAGAAACCATCTTCCTGACAGAGATTTGGTTGTCTCTATAAAGGAGAGTAGGATTTCTATCTGAATCCACTTTTGTGCTGAGAGGTGCAAAAGTGTAATCAACAGTAATTTTCACCCAGTCAACGACTCAAACAGAATGAGAAAAAGCCAAAGAGCGTTTTCCTTGATTTAATGATTTCTTAGTAAGTTTCTGGCTTGATGACGAAGAGGGAACCACTAAATCGTGTTTTCCTTTATGTTGCACCAATGTAGAAATATACGCAGCTTGCGCTAGAGCAGGAACAGGCACAGGTTGAGCCAGTGCAAAAATATGCACAAGTTACGTTGGAGCAGGAGCAGGCACAGGTTGCGCCAAGGAAGAAAAGACTAAAGGGCGCTTTACTTTGTTTGTCCAGCAGTAAGTTGAGACGAAGTCTCCTTCGATTTCAAAATCGAAAAAGTAGAGGGGTTAGCCAAAAGTCTGTTTCCCTTAGGTTGCGCCAGGGTAGTAATATGCGCAGGTTGCGCCACAGCAAGAATAGGCACAGGTTGCGCCAGGGAGAAAAAGGCCAAAGGACGCTTTTCTTTATTTTGGACAGCAGTGTGTCGAGACAAAGTCTCCTTCTATTTCAAAATCGAAGAAGTAGAGGAGTTAGCCAAAAGGTTGTTTCCTTTAGGTTGCACTAGGGCAGTAATGTACGTAATTTGTACCGAGGCAGTAGGTTGTACCGTCAAGGACTTAAGAGTCCAGACAGAGCGTGTCTTGCTCTTAAGAGCGGCTGTAGTGCGCTTGGCACTCCAGCATTGATCATGGCCTCATAGGCTGTCTGGTCGACTTTAACGACCAGGGTCTTCTGCATCTTGTCGATCGATGCGGTATCACATTGAGTTATCACTTTCTCGTCGGAGGAGAAAGTCGTCCCCAGCACAGTTGCCATTTTGTTTACAAAAAATAAAAAGAGGAGGTTTTGATTTCTACAAACTGAGAGAGAGTATAAAAAGAGTACAACTAATTTCTGGGAAAGTACAACTTTAGAAATCTGATCAAAAGACGATCACTTTATCCCTTGGACGATGTGATATCGAAGACAAGAGCATCTGTAGAATGCAACAGCACTATAGTAGGAGATTATGATCATTCGTGATGCTTTGAGACTGATTTGAAACTCCATTTATAGAGTTCTTGAAATAACTGTTTAGCAGTTATTCTGGGTTGCGTGCCTCCTGTTCACTTGTGCGAGTGGTTACACCAACTGCTGTGGTCGCTTGACATTATTTGATTAAGATGTGCGTGGTCGTGGGCAGTATAGTAGGCATATTTTGCGAAGTTAGTGGCATGCGTGCCACATCACTCTGCTCTAGATACTGTTCGATCACCTTGCGCGAGCTTCATTAGGTTGCGTGGGGCACAATGGAGCAACTTGCGTGAGCGGTAGCACCAACTGTTGTAGACACGTAGCATCATTTAAGTGAGATGCGAATGGTCGTGGGCGGTGTAGTGGGCATGTTCTGCGAAGTTAGTGGCATGCGCGTCACATCATTCTGCTCCGGACGATCGCATTGCGCGAGCTTTATCAAGTTGTGCAAGGATGCAACCTAGCAACTTGAGCCTTGGTTCAACCTTGCACAACCTGACACGTTGCGCAAACTGCTGGCTGACCAAATCTTCTCGAGCACCGTGTTGTACGAGATTCGAACAAATTTTCTGTGATATACATATTGTCAGTTGTCAGGCAATGATGATGTCGTTACAGCTTCTCGAGGAAGTACGACACGTGGCTCACGCGCAACCTGAGGTTGGCACAACCTATGATTTGGCACAACCTATCGATGTGGCACAACATGTTGATGTGACCCCTGGATGAGTGGCGCCCTTGATTTCTAGCTCCCAATGGGTGGCGTAGCTTGATTTTTAGCCTCTACAACTAGTGCTTGTATGTTTACATCGGCTCGTGATCCGACGTCGACTCATGCTCCGATGTCTTTCCCTTATCTACCCACCCATACGTTCCAAAGTTGTCTTCATATGCATTCACTTAGACTGATTAGCACACCCCTTATGTTTATATCAATATTTACTTTATGGCATGTTTCTATTTGTATCTTGCTATGTCCCCTGAGGACCTGGTACCTTTCTAGATCCCGACGAGCATCTGTACTAGACGATATACGATTCTGAAGCTAAGGCGGGATACGTTACAGAGGACTTCGAGGTGCTTCCTGAGGAGTTCCCTTGATTCAGGGTATGCTGCTACTTTGGTTGAGAGCTTCATTATCTAGTTAGCTATTGCTCCTGGCTAGTTATCTTCCATTTTCTGTATTATTATTCTTGTGTATTATGGGATTGTTTCTACCAGACCTGTATTTCTATTTAGTTGTATTCAGATATTCAGACTACTCTGCATTTATTTTAGTACTTTCCTTTGTTATTTCTGTGGATGAGATTTAGATGCTTGTCTATGTTGGTTAGTTACTTTTATAGTGTAGTACGCCTAAGTGAGTCTATTAAATTGGGCAGCTCACTCTAGGTCATATCAGCAGGCCAGGTTATGCCCTAATCCTATATATTTGGCAGTGGAGCGTTACAGATACTTGCTCAACCAGTCCATCCCCAACACAACGTCAAAATTTGGTATAGGGAACACAAAAAATCGAGCTCTAATCTCTCTCCCACATACAACCATGGAGCACGTCTTACACGTGCTAGTACCTGGAACGATCCCTCCACCCATAAGAATCCTCCAACTCTTAGGTTAGGGCAAAGTGGCTACTTTGTGCGTATCAACGAAGCTACTAGATATGAAAGATAATATGGCTCCAGAATCGAACAGTGCAATAGCAGGCAATAATTCAACTAAGAAAGTACATGTGATCGCCACTCCCTCTAGCTTCTTCTGCTCTGGTGCTATAGCAAAAACCTGTCCTCTCCTCTGAGCCTCTGTCTGTTGTCTGTACTGTGCCTCATGTAGGGGCAGTGGTCCCTTTTGTTATCCTGGTACTCGCTGGGCTGCAGTCGCCTGTGCTGGTGGCCTAGTTCCTGGTGGAGCTGGCATTGGGGCCATCTACTGAGCTCTGTCATTGCGCTGTGAGCAGTCCATAGCCTGATGTTGTCTCGATCCTCATAACAAGCATTAGTTGAGCTTCTTCCTACACTTCCTCTGAATATGTCCCTTCTTGCCACAATAGTGACAAGTCGGAAGTTCCTTCGTCTGGTACGGGGCAATCCGCTGTTGATGATGGGTCGCGGACACCTGGTCAGGCCTCTTGTATGAACTTTGGCTGGTGCAGCTGTCTGAGTATGGAGTCTCATGCTCAACGAATCTCGGTTGATGGCTTTCTGGACTCTGGCCTCGGCTAACACCTCCTCATAGGTAGTCCTCGACTGTGTGGTCGTGTACCTTTGAAGCTCCTTCGTCATGACGTGATGGAACCTTTGGGCCTTCTCTCTCTCATTTGGTATCAGTAGTGTGCCGAACCGACTGAGGCGGCTGAACTCTGTATGGTACTCTTCAACAGTCATGTTCCCCTGCTTGAGGTGGAGGAACTGATCGTAGAGAGCGTCACAGATGGTAGCTGGAAAGTACTTCGTCTCAAAGTACTGAAGAAACTGCTCCCACGTCCTTTATTTATCGACTTTTTGCTCCTTCGAATCCTAACAATGATGGGCATTTCCCTCCAGCGGGGTCCTCACGACAGTCATCCACAAGTCAGTAGGTAGCTGCGAAGCATCCAAGTTCTTCTGTGTGCTGGCTATCCAATCTGATATCTCCTCCGGGCTCTTATTTCCTTTGAAGGGTTTTAGGTCCATCTGGCAGTAGCCTCAAACGCTGCCCACCTGCTGAACTGGTACTAGGGCTGGTGGTGGTACAGGTGCTGGGGTTGACATCCTCTCTAAGGCAGTCATCAGAGTCTGCCTCATGACCTCCGTCTATTGCCACTGTTGCATCATCATCGTCTGGAAGAACTGGAACATCTGGGGATGTCATTCCGGTTGCGGCATCTGGGGCGGAATGGGGGCATACGACATCTACTGCAGGTATTCTCCATGCGACATCTGAGGAGGGTTGGGTGCATACGGCACCTATTACGGGTAGTCTCCCTGCAGCATCTGGGGAGGATTGCGTGCATACGACACCTGCTGCGGGTAGGCTTCCTGCGGCATCTGAGGAGGATTGGGTGCATACGGCACCTGCTACGGGTAGGCTCCCTGCGGCATCTAGGAAAGGAAGAGAGGTGGTGGTGGTAAAGGGTTATCCTCCTGTCGCATCGGCATCTGTGACATATGGCCCTCCTGATACATCGGTGCCGGCTGCAGTACGAACCACACATGAATTGATAAAGTCGTCGAAATGGTCTGAACTCGTCCAGGAGTCTGGATCTCTGTAGGAGCTGGAGTCCTATCATCGCTGGGCTCGGTGTCAGATGCTGGGGCAACGCCATAAGTCGTACATCCGCTGCGCAGATGCATCTCTCTGAAAGAGATAAAATTTCTATAAGATAGGTATTGAAAACAAGCAAGATGTTGAATTTTTAATCATAACATAATGGAAGTCAAAGGCGATAATCAAATTCTGGATGAGATCCTAGCAGTGCTAATCCTAATCGTAGGCTCGAACCGGTACAGTAATGTAACCGAAACGATAAACGAGAACTGCATTGGCCACCACTAAAACCATGTCATGCCCCACTCCCAAATATATAGGATTTGGGAAAAACTTGGCCAACTAATACAACCTAAGTGAGCTGTCCAATTTAATGGACTCACCTAGGTGTACTATGCTGTAAATGTAACTAACCAACATAGGCAAACGTCTAAATCTCATCCACAAAAATAATAATAATAAGTACTGAAATAAATGCAGAGTAGTCTGAACATCCAAAGTACAACAGAAAGGAAATACAAGTCTAGTGGAAACAATCTCACAGTACAACAGAATAAAAATACAGGAAGTGGAAGATAACAATCTAAGAGCAACGGCTAACTAGATAATAAAACTCTCAGCCAAAGTAGCAGCATACCCTGAATCAAGGAAACTCCTCAGGGAACACCTTGTAGTCCTCTACAAAGTCTCCCTCCTCAACTCCGGAATCGTAGATTGTCGAGTATAGATGCTCGTCGGGATCTGGAAATGAACCAGGTCCTCAGGGGACATGGCAAGATACAAATAGGAACATGCCATAAAGTAAATACTGATATAAACATAAATGGTGAGCTAGCCAGTATAAGTGAATGCATATGAAAACAAATTTGGAACGTATGGGTGGGTAGATACGGGAATGGCATCGAGTCACTGGCTGATGTCGGATCACGAGCCAATGTAAACATACAAGCACTAGTATACCTCCCGACCGTACCTAGTGCACAGCTAGTGGCAGCGGCCGGACGTATCTCCTAGTGTATGTATGGCCAATAACCGGGTATCCATGCCCATAACCAGGTATCCACTGAGGCTAGAATAAGGTAACTTTCTGTCTCATACGCCTACTGGTTGTCTTCCCCTCCTAGAACTGTACAAATCGCATCCACGAGCCAAACAACTACTCTCAATGAAAATTCAGCTATCTAGAGCTATCACTACTCTATATGTGCCGTCACACATGCCACTCATACTGATGGCCATTCGAGAGCATCAGCGCGTGCCATGACTTGATCTCACTCAGTGTCGTGTCATAACACATGTCATGGTCAAGGGAGTTATAATAACAACTTCGCAACTGAGGGTACGTCGCCAAGAGCTAAGCTAGGTATGTAACCCTAAGTGTTGATGCCATCATCGACTACGCCCGAGGCAATTCTCGGGCTCAACTAACTAGGTTTATATTAACAAGAGTATAATAAAATATGTGTAAAACAGTAATACGAGGCAAGCTATACTTGCCTGCAACTCCGAAATGCACAAGCAAAGCTCCGGTCCCTCCTGTCTCGATCGTGTCGTTATAGAGACCTACAAATATACAATCAAGGCTTACGATACGCTAAACAAAACTTCATGATCCCGACTAGATCAGGAAGCTCCAGAAGCTAATCAACTAAATGTTATATATAATTATATATCTATTCACATGCAATATTGCATACATGTATATACTTATATATATTTTTATATATATATATATATATATATATATATATATTTAATATATATATATATATATATATATATATATTAAATATATATATATATATATATATATACGAAAATATATATATATACGAAAATATATATATGAGGGTGATATGGTATACATAGAAAAAATTGTGATAAATTTGTGTGGATAAATTTATATATAACTTTTATTCAATATTATATATGAGACACCTAGTGTTACATATTAACATAGCAGGAGTATACTAGATTGTGTTGCCTATATACATAATATTGCAAGAATCCTACTGCGCATTATATGTAACCAAGGGACAAGTGAAGGGGACTTAATTGTTATGTGAGTATCATATATATATATATATATATATATATATATATATATATATATATATATATATATATATATATATATATATTTATATATATATTAGTGACAAGTTGTGTACTAATGTGAAGGAAAACTTAACAAATACAATCTCCTACAATTATTCTAACATGGGACATGCTGCATGGACATAACCAAATGAAAACAACCTAATGCCATTTTAATACACAAAAAGGAAACATGCCAAGAAGCTACTGTTACATTAACAAGGGGGAGGAAACACATGTGTTCTGTAGCAGCAACCCATGGCTAACCACCATGCATGAGCTTGTTCATTCAAGCTCCAAACCCATCCTAAGTCCAACTAAAGAACTCATGGCAATGCACATACAAATATGGAAATAAAACACAAGGAGGAGGAATAAGACAATCACCTCTATCGTGGGTGTACTCCATGACAGCATAGTCATGCGGGAGAGGGTCAGATGTGATAAAGGTACGCTTCATCGACACTACGAAGTTGGAAAGCCGTCACACGTCGGGAACGAGCGCATACGACTTCGAAAAGTCGGGAAGTCGCTTGGGCAAGAGTGCCTCGCTGCCTGGCGGGTCGTCGGCCTAGGGGGTGGTCGGCGGTGGCTGACCTGGCGTGCGGCTTTGCAGGATGCACGCGACAGCGGCTGCAATGGCAGCTCGCAGCAGCGCACGAGCTGCTCAAGCGGCTGGCGGCGAGAGGGGGGCCGCCCTGTGTTGCCGTAGGTTGGGGAGGCGGCGGCTGGCATAGATGGCACACGGCGACGCATAGAAACGTGGCAGCAGTTGCAGCATGGTGCTGTCGGGGGCACGGGGTGTCGGCTAAGGAGGAGGATAGGAAGAAGAGATGGTGATGGTGATGGAGATTATAGTGGTGAGATTTTAGGGTTTGGGGGTGTGAGAGCTGTCAGCTGTGGCTACGGAGAAATGAAGCTGTTGGAGAAGAAAGGAAGGAGAAAATGAAATAAAGTGTGTTATATATAAAGAAATGTGGTCGACTGATGAGAGTAGTAGGAAGGAGAGAGAAAACTTTACAAAAAGTGGATTTGCTTTGTTGAGTGGTGATTGGACAATGAGTGATCTGTGTCATAGGTAGCTTTCTCCAAGAATCTCTTAGCTTGGCCAAAATAGGCTAATTTTGCATGATGAAGGTTTGAATGAATTTAAATTAGGAATCTCTCCCTAATTTATGCTTAGGAGTTATCCATTTTAGGATTAGGGTGAATGGTGCTAGGGTGTCCAGTGTTTTGTAGGGATGGGGTGGTATTGTATATGTAGGTATTAGTAAGAGAAATGACATGGAGCTTGGGTTGAGTCTAGTTGAGTCGGGTGGGGTCAAAATTGGTCTTGGTGAAATAAATGGCTTAATTTAGTCATTTATGATCATGGGTAAATAAGTAGCATGTGGGGGCTCAAATGAGTGGGACACAAGTGTCATGTGTATAGTAGGCTTAATATGGGTTGCATCCATATCTTAGGTCAACAGGTTTGGGTCGAAATGGTTTCCCCAATTCGAGTCGAAATTAAATATGACTCCGTGGGGTGAATCTAGATTGGGTCTTGGATCAGAAAAGTTGTGCGATAAAAATTAAGCACAAGAAGGTGTGTTTGAGTGGGACACAAAGGTCATGGGTATAGAGTGTCTCGACTAGATCATGCATGTGAAGTTGGTTTTGAGAAAATGACTAGTCTTGTTCTCCTAATTTAAAAGTCATGGTAACTTGCATATGATAATCAAAAATAAAAGTAGGAAATCATTAATAACTTAGAAAATCATAATTAATCATATTTACTCCCTAATTAATCTAGATAAAATGTAATTAAAATTTCAGAGGGCTTACAAGTATAAACCTCGGAGTTTGTGCTTGCTCTTATCTACACATTTACTTTACACATTTATTTGACATGCTTATATATCTATTTACTCACTACCATAATTTTTAATCGGTGATTATTTATTCTAATACATATACACACTCTATTCATCCCCCTCCTTTAGAGGTGATCAATGCTCCTACAGTTGGTATCGACTTGTCCTATGAGAAGAAATTTGTATTTATTTTGGACCGAAGGGAGAAAGTTCTCAAAAATCGGACTATTAGGCTTGTTTGTGTTGCTTGCGGACGTCACCCGTCGGAAGAGTAGATGTGAAAGTTTGAGGGCGATATCACATCCTGATATCCACATATGTTGTCACGACCCGCACCCTAGAGTAAGGGTACGAGAAGTGGGTATGTCCAGCCTACGCCGCAGCGTCGGCGGTAGAACGCTGTCCTAGGTCACAATATCTAACAATATAAGGTACCTATACATTATATACCCTCCGAGTGGAGGTGACAATACAGAATACAGTCTCAATCACTACTAAGACAGAAATAGCACGATATCATAGATATGAAATCTCAAAGAGAACATACAAACAGAAGGAAAGTCTAAGTGTCTAACGACACAACATCATAACATCCAGAAAATAATACAACTCTAAAGTCAATACAAATAACATATAGAAAATACGATAAAGCCTAGCAAATCTAGTCTAAGCAGTAAGGATGACGTCCTCGGCTAGAGCTGGATCCTCTTGTGCGTCCAACTCACATGTGTCGTCTAGATGGACTCCATAGTAGGTTGGGCAGAAGTCCTCGGTATTATCTGTAATATTTTCAATAGGTCCAGTCAGGACAGGAGCGATCACAGTACATCTTACGCAGTTCATATCATGGCAGAAAATATAAAGAATGCAAAAGAGTAAGATACATGAACTGTAAGAAGATGTACACGAAAATAAGAGATATTTGTAAACTGGAAATATATACATGATAAGTAAAAACTGTAAGTGACTAGTGATTTAGAGTACAATATGGTTATGTAACAGGTTGGGTTATACAATAAAATGAGACTTCATTATACACGAAGGTACAATAGACATATACAATGTATTATACAATAGGGAATTTGATCGCATAACCATTTCCTACTCACCCTCCCCAATCAATACACAAAGATCCGGTCAAGTTATGTTATTACACATGAAGTATCGTTGTACAAGATGATCATGTGGGCACATGAGAGTACACGATTTCACACGATTTGCACACGAATAACACGAACACAAGTAGTATACAATGCCCATGATAAAGTACACGAATACGAAATACCCGATGTATCCTATACGGGGATAACATCGCATGAAAGATCCATATAGTAATAATCCGTGATAACAAGTGTCAGCATCAAGTAAAGTAATATAGAGCAAGTATATAAGTCATGACAAGTATGAAATAATCAGAGAATGTACTCGCATGCGATCTGAATGTCTGTGAGAATACACTGTCCGAAATGAGGTATCTGAGTGTTATTTAGAGCAAGACAAGTCATGATGTTTACAAGGGGGTTATAAATAATGTGTACAATGCATCTACATGATTTCTAGGTCAGTCTGGACCAAAGTCAACTCTAGTCAAACTAGGTCAAACTAGTTAGGGTTTGGTCAATCTTGGTCAACGAGTCTTAGTTAGTCTAATCTAGGCTCAACAAGTCAATTCAAGTTACACATCACATAGCCTAGGCAACTTCTACACTACACACAAAACTAAACCATAGTCTAGCATCACATTTAACTAGCTTGGCACACAACCAAGTAATCTAGTCTAGTATCACATTTATATTAACATTCACATATATAAACTATATATATATATATATATATATATTTATATATATATATATATATAAATATATATATATATATATATATATATTTATATATATATATATATATATATATATATATATATATATATATATATATATAGGTTGTGTGTGTATAGACATTTTGTAGCATTAGGTAAGGTAGAACTTCTAGTTAACATATTTGTATACATACATACATACATATAGGCCATAATATTATATCAAGCATATTGATATATATATGTATATATATATTTACATATAGTGATATAGATAGAGGCACATGTGTATGTGTGAGTGTTGGTGTACCAAATGTGTGTGTGTGTGTGGCAAGTAGGAGACAGTGATGTGCTGACATGTGTGTGGACATTGATAAGTTGTGTGACAAAACTAACTTATGTGTGTGACTAACATGGTTGAGTGTGTCAATATGTGATGGTATAGTGAAATGGACATGGGGTTGTGTCCATGTGTATGTGGCAAACAGTCAAGTATCTCAGGAAAGTGATCTGTGTGCGTATGTAGTAAACTGTATATAGGTATGTGTGTCACTATGACAGTTTTGGGTATTAGTAAAAACAGAAAAAGGTTCTCAGGATTTTTGTAACTGAAATCTCAGTTTTTATTCATTAACATATCAGTTTTTATGTATCATTCATGTATCAGTCTAGGATCTCAGGCTTCCCAAATGTGCCACTCAATCTCTAACTAAAAATACCAACCTTAGTTAACATTTAACCCATGAACTATTCTTCATATAATTTCAGTTTTGTATATAGGGTAATCTCAGTTTTGCCCAACATTCAACCAAATGAACCAAAGGAATTTAAACAAGAAAACTTACCTATATTTACAACCTTAACCCTAAACTCAATTAACCTATAACAAATTCAGTTAACAGTTTAAACCAATTCTCAGTCACAGTTTTTTAGAGTATCAGTGATTTGAAATCAGGAACCTTGGCTATCATTCAAACTCAACATTCGAATGAACCCAATCGAAAACTCAATCCTACACTTTATTGTACATGCAAAAGAACCAGAATACGAAATCAAAATCATGATTTGTGATCAAAAATCCTAAACTCAGGAATTAGGTTCATATACATATAATAACTGATAGTTCATATTCAACCAAAACTCGAAATGACTGATACACAAAAACCCAAATTCGAAAACCTAATTAAACCAATGAATTTAACAATCAGGCATGTAGGTGTATTTCCCCCACATGTACACGTGTCCAGGGTGTCATTCATGTCCACAAGAGTGGACACGAAGTGTCCAATACAAGGAAACAGGGTTCAAGAATCCTGCTGTGCACAGGCTCGTGCACAGGGTCGTGCGGCCATGTCTAGTCCAATAGGACTCGACACACAACACGAGGAGGGTCATGTCCGTGTCCCTAGGTTCGCCAGGTGATGGACTACCCAAACGTGTCCCTGAAACATCATCACGACGTGTCCACGAAGGACACGAAGCCCGTATTGGACAGCACTTGCACATTCGTGCAGTGTAGTGCGAATTGCGTGCTCACGTGACTGCGTATCCGATACGACACGAGTCCATCCAAAACTTTATGGGTGGCATGTCAGAAATTTCCCATGGGTGCTGACCAAAAATGGTGGTGTCTCGTGTCGTGTCTAGTGAGAACTGGATACGGGTTAGCAGGACAGTGAACCGTGGCCTCGTACACGTGTTCGTATCCAATTTTGGACACGAAAAGGTACACAAAGTGTGCTCAGAGTTAAGGTTTCGTGACCTACACATATAGGGATATAATCTCTTTAAATAGAATTCAAATTAAACAATATTTAATTCTAAGAGGCAATTCATCAAACACTTATTCAAGGACACTGATACGTGTCTGATACGGACACTAAATGGATGCAGTTTCCTACCAAAATTGACCCACGGCTAGGTATACCTAGATGAATGCATCCATGGAAAGAAAACTAGAATTTGAATAGGTTTGATGGGTTTTACCTATTGAAGGTGAAACCTTAATTCAGAGCTTTTTGAATGAGGGCTCCTCTTCAACTTGCGACGATCCCGAGCCTCCGAATCCTTACTAGCTACCCACTAATGGTGACCTCTACTGTAGGGGAGTCCAATGCGAAAGACTAGGCTCAATTTGGAGTTGATTTGGGTATTTGGGGGAGGAATTGGGGAAGAACACAAAAAGAGGCAATTAAAATGATTTAAAATGATGCCAAAGGGTTAATGTGTTGTATTTATAGAGGGGAGGGGTATTTGATGGCTGCCATTAGGTTAGGGTTAGGGTTTAGGATGAGTGGTCAACCTTCTCCAACAAATTCAAGCCAATCTAAGGGCTCACAACTAAAGTAATCTTTCTTAACATTTAGCCTAAAATATCCCACTAACAAAATATCTAGATATTAATCTAATTTGATTACTTAGTTGAAACCCTCTAACTAGTCTCTAGGGTCATAACTAACATCTAGATTAGGCTAAAACTTCTAGGTCAAGTCTCAAATAATTAACTAGCACATATTTAATTCATATAATTTACAATTTCACAAAAGCGTCAAAATGACCAAAATACCCTTAGGCTAAAAAGTAAAATATGAGATTCTAAACACATGATTAGGTCTCCATGATCATAATTAGTCTTCTAGGTCCATGCATGACTAAGGTTACACTACCAACACCAAATTCACATATCACTATTTAAATAGTTTTAAAAATAACTAAAAATCACCAAAAGTCACAATATGATTTAAATATCATCATTAAATGATTATATTACAAAATTTCAAAATTACCCTCATTTTAGAAAATTGGGTATGACAAGTCTACCCCCTTAGAAGAATTTCGTACTCAAAATTAAGATGGTCGTACTCCTTCTAGGTCAACTACCCCAACAATCAAAGTCTCAGAACCACATAGTTCGACAATCTTATGCGTCTGTCCAAAATCATGATACTCAGAATCTTCGCCATGATAGTGAACAAGGCTACGGTAATCACAGATTCCTCGGCTAAGGTACATACCTCTAGAATTATGGTATTTAAAATTTTTGTATTGCCTCATGCTTAGCCGTAAAAATCTTAAATTCTACACCCGAGAAATACATCCAAAACTAGACTATATGTCCTCACTATGCCAGCTAACATGACTATAGAAGACTTTAGATCCCATAACTGAGGCGACCTAGCCCATACGACTTATCTCAGAAAAAATTAAATCATAATGAAATACCAGATCAGAACTTATCAACAACAAGGAACATATGGAATCGAATTTCAAGATAGTTTATAATGAAGCAAAGGTAGGAATGGAATCGAAAAAGAACAGAACCTGCAAGCATCCCTCCTACTGCCTGTGTACCCTCAACTGTCATGGCAAAATCTTGCCCCTGCTGGCCTCCTCCTCTGGCCTGCTGCTGATGTTGGACAACCCTCTGATGTCCTGTCGGAGCCCTAGCTCATACTGCTGCCTGAGCTAATGGTGTCGGGTTCTTGGGATACTCCCTACCTTGATGTTCTACTGAACCACAAAGTAAATACGTACCCAGCCACTTCCTGCAGTCGTTCCAACAATGACCTTCCTTCTTGCAGAAGTTGCACATAGCATCCTGCCGCTGTCTGGGTGCCTGCTGGAAATAGGTACGTCCCTGATCCTAAAGCTGCTGCTAAACAGGCCTCTGCTACTGCTGCTAAAACTGTATGTGAAGCTTCTTAGCCTGGCCTGCACTGCCACTAGCTCCATGAGCGTCTCGTCCCCTCTTGAGCTTCAGCTCAAGATCATCCTCTGCTGCTATGGTACCTACCAGAATCCTCTCAAAAGTGGCACTCGGTCACTCTTGGTCAAGGACTTGACTTCCTTTACTAATCCCTTCCGGAACCTCCGAGCCCTCGTTGTCTCACTTAGTCCCTCAATAAATCTGTCCAGACAGCAGAACTCCCCTGCGTACTCCTCGACTGTACGACTGCCCTGAACTAGGCTCTCAAACTGCGTCTCTAGGGACGCCAAGAGCTGTGTCAGGAAAAACTTCTCCTTGAACATCTTCTTGAAGGCTGCCCAAGTCTGTCCCTCGGTCCCCACCCTAGGGTCCGTCTGATACCAAGTACGGGCCAGGTCCTGCATCTGGCTGCCTGCCGCCTCAATTTGAAGTCGGGCTGGTATCTCCGCCAGTCGAAATATCTCCTCGATATGCTCGATCCAGTCATCCGCATACAAAATCCCCTCTGTGCCGCAAAAGTCCTACGGACGCATCTTTTAGAAGTCCTGGATCCCTGGTGTCTTCGGCTGATACTGCTGAATCTGGCCTGCCTGGGGCTGCACGATAACTCTCTCCATAGTCGTCAGGGCAAGCTGATGGCCATTCTCTAAGCCCTGCTGTAAATAGAGCGATCTGCTCTCGCTGGGACTCTACCATCCTCTAGAGGAAATCGAACAACTGTCCCACATCAACTGATCCGGAAGGTGGTTGCTGCTGCTACCGAGGGAAATCAGGAAATGAACGGGGAAGGTCTCTGTACAGGCGGAGGTGCACCCCAAAAGCTGCAGAAACTCTGACATACAAAGTGATGGAAGGAGCTGCAGGTCCCAGCGTCTACAATCGGGCGAGAGGTGGCAGACCTCTCACCTGCGTCAGCTGGGCCAGAGCGATGTGATCGTGTCTAGATCACCATTCTGGAGACAGATCGAACAAGGAATCAATACTGAGATAGAAGCGATAAATCAAGGGAGGACAGTTTACTTCAAATAGGAAGTATTAAAGTAGCAAGAATTTTGATAACAAGAATCAGGTTAAGAGCTTTTCCTAATGTGATTGAGTACCTCAAATATTCTACTCCTACTGCAGGCTGTAGTGATACTCTAGTTCGAATCCCACTACATAAACTTGACCCGCATGGGCCACCACTAAAAATGTGTCATGACCCGTACCCTAGAGTAAGGGCACGAAAAGTAGGTACGTCCAGCCTACACCGCAGTATCGGCGGTAGAACGCTGTCCTAGGTCACAACATCTAACAATAAAGGTACCTGTACAGTATATACACTCCGAGTGGAGGTGACAATACAGAATACAGTCTCAATCACAACTAAGGTAGAAATAGCACGATATCATAGATATGAAATCTCAAAGAGAACATACAAACAGAAGGAAAGTCTAAGTGTCTAACGACACAACATCACAACATCCAGAAAATAATACAACTCTAAAGTCAATACAAATGACATATAGAAAATAAGATAAAGCCTAGCGAATCTAGTCTAAGCAGTAGGGATGGCGTCCTCGGCTAGAGCTGGATCCTCCTGTGGGTCCAACTCACATGTGTCGTCTAGATGGGCTCCATAGTAGATTGGGCAGAAGTCCTCGGTATCATCTATAATATTTTCAACAGGTCCAATCAGGACAGGAGCGAGCACAGTACATCTCACGCAGTTCATATCATGGCAGGAAATATAAAGCATGCAAAAGAGTAAAAATGAACTATAAGAAGATGTACACGAAAATAAGAGATAATTGTAAACTGGCAATAATACATGATAAATAAGAACTGTAAGTAACTAGTGATTTAGAGCACAATATGGTTATGTAAACAGGTTGGGTTATACAATAAAATGGGACTCCATTATACACGAAGGTACAATATACATATACAATGTCTTATATAATAGGGAATTTGATTGCATAACTATTTCCAACTCACCCTCCCCAATCAATACACAAGGATCCAGTCAAGTTATGTTTACACACGAAGTATAGTTGCACAAGATAATCATGTGGGCTCATGAGAGTACACAATTTTGTACGATTTACACACGAATAACACGAACACAAGGAGTATACAATACCCATGATAAAGTACACGAACACAAAATACAAGATGTATCCAATAAGGGGATAACATCGCATGAAAGATCCATATAGTACTAATCCGTGATAACAAGTGTCAGCATCAAGTAAAGTAATCTAGAGCAAGAATATAAGTCGTGACAAGTATAAACGATCAGAGAATGTACTCGACTGCTATCTGAATGTCTGTGAGAATACACTGTCCGAAATGAGGTATCTGAGTCCTATTTAGAGCAAGACAAGTCACGATGTTTACAAGGGGGTTATAAATGAAGTGTACAATGCATGTATATGATTTCTAGGTTAGTCTGGACCAAAGTCAACTCTAGTCAAATTAGGTCAAACTAGTTAGGGTTTGGTCAATCTTGGTCAACTAGTCTTAGTTAGTCTAATCTAGGCTCAACAAGTCAATTCTAGTTAAACATTTCATAGCCTAGGCAACTTCTACACTACAAGCAAAACTAAACCATAGTCTAGCATCACATTTAACTAGCTAGGCACACACAACCAAGTAATCTAGTCTAGTATCACATTTATATTAACATTCACATTTATATATATATATTATATATATATATAATATATATATATATATATTATTAGGTTGTGTGTATAGACATTTTGTAGCATTAGGTAAGGTAGAACTTAGTTAACATATTTGTAAACATCCATACATACATATAGGCCATATTTATATCAAGCATATTGATATATATATATATATATATATATATTATATATATATATATATATATATATATATATATATTATACATATAGTGATATAGAGAGGGTACATGTGTATGTGTGAGTGTTGGTGTACCAAATGTGTGTGTGTGTGTGGCAAATAGGAGACACTGATGTGCTGACATGTGTGTGGTCATTGATAAGTTGTGTGACAAAACTAACTTGTGTGTGACTAACATGGTTGAGTGTGTCAATATGTGAGGGTATAGTGAAATGGACATAGGGTTGTGTCCATGTGTATGTGGCTAACAGTCAAGTGTCTCAGGAAAGTGATCTGTGAGTGTGTGTATGTAGTAAACTGTTGATAGGTTTGTGTGTCACTATGACAGTTTTGGGTATTAGTAAAAACAGAAAAAGGTTCTCATGATTTCAGTAACTGAAATCTCAGTTTTTATTCATTAATTTTTATGTATCATTCATGTATCAGTCTAGGATCTCAGGCTTCCCAAATGTGCCATTCAATCTCTAACGAAAAACACCAACCTTAGTTAACATTTAACCCATGAACTATTCTTCATATAATTTCAGTTTTCCATATGGAGTAATCTCAGTTTTGCCCAACATTCAACCAAATGAACCAAATGAATTTAAACAAGAAAACCTACGTATATTTACAATCTTAACCCTAAACTCAAATAACCTATAACAAATTCAGTTAACAGTTTAAACCAATTCTCAGTCACAGTTTTTTAGAGTATCAGTGATTTGAAATCAGGGACCTTGGCTATCATTCAAACTCAACATTCAAATGAACCCAATCGAAAACTCAATCCTACACTTTAGTGTACATGCAAAAGAACCAGAATACGAAATCAAAATCATGATTTGCGATCAAAAATCCTAAACTCAGAATTAGGTTCATATACATATAATAACTGATAGTTTATATTCAACCAAAACTGGAAATGACTGATACACAAAAACCTAAATTCGAAAACCTAATTAAACCATGAATTTAACAATCTGGCATGTAGGTGTGTTTCCCCCACATGCACACATCTCTAGTGTGTCATTCGTGTCCACAAGAGTGGACACGAAGTGTCCAATGCAAGGAAACAGGGTTCAGGAATCCTGTTGCACAGGCTCGTACGGCCATGTCGAGTCCAATAGGACTCGACACACAACACGAGGAGGGTCGTGTCCGTGTCCCTAAGTTCGCCAGGTGATGGCTTACCCAAACGTGTCCTTGAAACACCATCACGACGTGTCCACGAAGGACACAAAGCCCGTATCGGACAACACTTGCACGCTCGTACAGTGCAGTGCAAATTGCATGCTCACGCGATTGCGTGTCTGATACGACACGAGTCCCACTAAAACTTTGTGGGTGGCATGTCATACATTGCCCCTAGGTGCTGACCAAAAATGGTGGTGTCTCGTGTCGTGTCCAGTAAGAACTGGACACGGGATAGAAGGACAGTGAACCGTGGCCTCGTGCACATGTTCGTTTCCAATTTTGGACGCGAAAAGCTATACGAAGTGTGCTCAGAGTTAGGGTTTCGTGACCTACACATATAGGGCTATAATCTATTTAAATAGAATTCAAATTAAACAACATTTAATCCTAAGAGGCAATTCATCAAACACTTATTCAAGGACACTGATACGTGTCCGATACGGACACTAAATGGATGCGGTTTCCTACCAAAATTGACCCACAGCTAGGGTATACCTAGATGAATTCATCCACGGAAAGAAACTAGAATTTGAATAGGTTTGATGGGCTTTACCTATTGAAGGTGAAACCTTAATTTAGAGCTTTTTGAATGAGGGCTCCTCTTCAACTTGTGACGATCCCGAGCCTCCGAATCCTTGCTAGCTACCCACTAATGGTGTCCTCTACTGTAGGGGAATCCAATGCAAAAGACTAGGCTCAATTTGGAGTTGATTTGGGTATTTGGGGAGGAATTGGGAAAGAACACAAAAAGAGGCAATTAAAAAGGTTTAAAATGATGCCAAAGGTTAATGTGTTGTATTTATAGGGGGCTGTTTGATGGCTGCCATTAGGTTAGGGTTAGGATTTAGGATGAGTGGTCAAGGCTTCTCCAACAAATTCAATCCAATCTAAGGGCTCACAACTAAAGTAATCTTTCTTAACATTTAGCCTAAAATATCCCACTAACAAAATATCTAGATATTAATCTAATTTGATTACTTAGTTGAAACCCTCTAACTTAGTCTCTAGGGTCATGACTAACATCTAGATTAGGCTAAACTTCTAGGTCAAGTCTCAAATAATTAACTAGCACATATTTAATTCATATGATTTACAATTTCACAAAAGTGTCAAAATGACCAAAATACCCTAAGGCTAAAAAGTAAAAATGAGATTCTAAACACATGATTAGGTCTCCATGATCATGATTAGTCTTCTAGGTCATGCATGACTAAGGTTACACTATCAAAACCAAATTCACATATCACCATTTTAAATAGTTTTAAAATAACTAAAAGTCACCAAAAGTTACAATACGATTTAAATATAATTATTAAATGATTATAATTACAAAATTTCAAAATTACCCTTATTTTAGAAAACTGGGTATTATACATGTTCAACTCTGGTGGTATATTTTTTTATTATGTCTTTGTATCCAATTTTTAAGTAATAGATTGATAGATTTATATGTATGTGGATGTTTGCTTCTTTTTTTTCATTTTATGATTTTTTTATTTGTTGATAGCACAGTGATTGACTTTTTTCTTAGTTAATTTGGAGGACAATTTTTTTCTAAGAATGGTAGTGCTTTTACTTTCTATTTTCGATGTCTGCATTTATACTGGTATGGCTGAACTAATTGTCGGGAACGAAGTGCGAAAACCATTCCCCCAAACCAGAGAGCCCGGCGAGAGAACCGAGCAAAAGCACACAAACCAAAAATACCAAACACAAATCGTAGACACATAGATTTTTACATGGAAAACCCAGATGGAAAAAACTACGGGACGATCACAGTCTAATCCTGAAGAACCTCTACTATAAATAAAGGGAATACAGCCTCTACAAGCTTCTCCCGATCCAAACGGATCACCACAACTCACTGTGACAGAAAATAGATTACTACCATGAAGATAGAAGACAACGAGAAATACCCAAAATTGATTTTCTTCTCCGAAATGGCTTCCAATCCTTCTCAAAGTTGCACAAGCACTCTTGCCACCTTTTTTTTCTTCTCCTTTTTTTCTCTCATTTTTGTGTTATTTTTCAACTTGCATGCATCAACCTTTTATAAACCCTTAAATGAATAAGGGTAACCATATTGGAAAGTTAGACATGGAAGGCCAATATATATGGAAAATTCTAATATGTATCAATCATGCATTAATTGGAAATCCAATCATAATTGGCTTGCCATAATTGGAAGTCAAATTATGGAAAGCCATTATATGAAACATCCAGTCATAAATATATGATCAAAGTAAATGGAAATCAAATCATATATTTGCTTACCATATATGCTTTAAAATAGGCGATCGATGCACTCTTCGAGCTTCCCCGACACCGGATAGTGCTCGTCGCACTCCGGAGTACTCTCTACATAAGTTAAGAACACCACCCACGCAAATAAATCTTCTCCATCACAACTAAGTGGAGGAACACGTCATCCCGACGATCCGCCTGCAGTACTCAAACTTTCCCCTTAGTAGAATCTTCGTGAGCATGTTCGCTCCATTATCATCAGTATGGACCTTCTCAAGCATCGCGTCCTTCTTCTCAAACACATCCCATATCTATTGATACCAAGTCTCAATATGCTTGGACCGACTATGAAATGTCTGGTTCTTTACATGGTGAATGGCACTCTGGCTATCGCAAAACAAAGTATATTGCTCTTGCTTTAGTCCCACTTCCTGCTGCAACTTCTTCATCAACAGCAACTCCTTGCAAGCCTCCGTCACTGCAATGTACTCTGCCTTTGTCGTTGACAAGGCAACACACTTCTGCAATCGTGACTGCCATGATACCGCTCCACCAGTAAACATTATCACATAGCCTAAAGTCGATCGCCTCGTGTCTACATCTCCAGCCATATCCGCGTCGGTTTACCCAACCAACTTTGGCTCGTCACCACCAAAAGAAAGTCTTAAATCAGTAGTGCCATGAAGGTATTATAGGATCCACTTAAATGTACTCTATGTACCCTTCCAGTATTGAAAAGATACCTGCTAACTGTGCCAACTGTGTGAGTGATGTCTGGTCTCGTACACACCATAGCATACATGAGATTTTCTAGCTGAGGCATATAGAACCCGCTACATAACTTCCTTCTCGTCCTTGTTAGATGGACATTGCACTTCAGTGAACTTAAAGTGAGCCGCAAGGGGCTTACTCACTTTCTTTGACCCGTCCATCCTGAAATGCTAAGTAACCAAAGAATGTTCTTATTTTAGGACAAGTGTAGCAGCTTGGACTCCATCTCTCTCTAGGATAATCTCTATCCTATGAATAGTCTTTGTTGTGTCCAAATCCTTCATAGGAAGGTCGCGCTCAGTTGGCGCTTCAACTCCACTATCCTAGTGGCATTCTGTCCCACCAGTAGCATATCACCAACATAGAGCAGCAAAATAATAAAATCATCCTCGGCAAACTTGACGATTACACAGTGATCTGACGTCGTCCGTGCATGACCATGCTCCCCTATAAACTCGAACTTCTTGTACCACTACCTTAGATCCTGCTTCAGATCTTATATAAGCTCTTCCTCAACTGGCAGACCAAGCGTGACTTGCCTTCTCACAGAATCCCTCTGGCTGCTCCATGTACAACTCCTCCTCATAATCACCATGCAGGAATGTCATCTTCATGTCCATATGCTCGACCTCTAAGTCAAATTGGTTGTCAATGCTAGCACCACCTGAATATACGACTACTTGACGACTGGTGAAACGATTTCATCATATTCTACGCCCTTCCGCTGACCGTAACATTTAGCTACCATCCTGGCTTTGTATCGAGGGCGAGTAACACCATCTGTCTGCTTCACTCTGAATACCCATCTATTTTTCAAAGCCTTCTTGTCCTTCGGTAATCGTACCAGATCATAAGTGGAGTTGGCCTATAAGGAACTCATCTTCTCCTACATAGCATCCATCCACTCATGTCTATGTTTGTCGTCCATAGAATCTGCAAAACTTTCAGGCTCTCCCCCTTCAGTCAGTAGTTACTCTTCCGGTGAGTATCTTGTAGATGGTCAACGCTCTTTATCGCTTTCACCTCAACGGAACCACTGGTGCTAGCTATATATCAACAGCCTCCTCCCTTTCAAGAACTACCTCCTCGACATGCTCATCCTCCTGAGGGTTACCTTAACCACCATCAGCAGGCTGATGATCAAAGTTGGAAGAAACTCCATATGTCATTTCCCGATCCCAAGATTCTAGGTTCAGTCGGATCATGCCCAGCATACACCGTTGTGAGATGGCGGCAATAAGCTGTACGAATCAGAAGTAAATCAAACATAACATTCTAAAATACAGGAATTTAAAAAAAAATTATTTAAAATATTTATATTAGAACTAGATGTCTATCTGGAAAGAACCACACAAGCAGAGAAAATATTTGAGTTATTACAACTTGTCCTTTATTACAACTTTAAAAAAGCGAAAAAAACTAAGCAGCAAGCACGACTAGAAATCCGGCTCCCTGATCAAATTCAGCTACCTCTTTAGAACTCAAATTGGGTCCGTAGTAGGTGCTAAAGGGCACTTCCTCGTCTTCGTACTCATCTAAAAATGTTGGGCCCCCGTCAAGAGAGGAGCAAGAAATATATATCCATTTTCAGTATTCTAATAAATAATTGATGATGTAAGGAGAAGTTTTAAAGCATTATTATACTTTCTAAATAATAACAATGAGTCAAGAAAGCAGTAAAATCTCAAGAGCAATAATGATGCAATCTACAATGATTCAGTAGTGATTTTGTGTGTAGCAAATTGTGACCGGTTGGTAGAGTCAATATATATACTCGCATTGGGCCTAATGCTAGCAAATGGTACGGCTCAACCCCCTGTGAAATAGGGGTTAGCACAGAGAGTCAATATTAGTAACATGGCTTTGGTCATAGACGTTACACTACTCCCCAATTCCCGAGTCAATAAGTCAATCAATCAATCAATTTGGGTCCGAGAGGGATCACGTGTGTCAAGTGTCGATACAGTATATAATCCTAATGATGGAATACATTTAATTATCAACTAAAATACAGATTTGAATAATATTAAACTTGCCTTAATTTTTTGGTGTTGTAGGTGATGAGAGGAAAACACTCAATCTAATGTCCGAAACTGAACCCTATATTAGTTAAACATGTCTTAGTTGCCAGTCTAAGGTTTGCTACAATTCTAATTAATTAACTTATTAATAATACAATAATAATCTAGACTTTAAATTCCCTAATAATTATAATAAGGCAATTGCTTAATTAAAAAATATTCTAGAGAAACTCTAAGTGAGAAATATAAGGAAAAATACATTTTTAATAATAAAATACTAAAACTTATTATTTCCTTAATTAAAATTATCATTAATTTAATTAATAAGATTGTGACAAATTAGTATTTATTTGTGACTTAGAAATAATTTATCTAATATACTCTTTAATACTTTTAAAGTAATACACGTAATAGCAACTATTGGATAAAACGTTCTTTTAAATAAAACTACTTATTATAATATATAATGTAAGAATTTACTATATTTTATCTCAAATAAATAATAAATGGTTTTTTATTTTAAAAAATAGAAGTAATATTTTATTACTTATATTCAAAAATATCCTTTTTATTTTAATAATAGTAGTAAACCATAAAATTGTCATTAGGGCTATGACCCACATTAATGAAGCTAATAAAACCAATATTCCTTTGATAATAGTATAATACTAAGGTTTCTTTATATAATATTAGTAATCTACCATAACTAATATGCTAGCTTGTCAATTCATATGCTGTCAGAAAACAATTTGTTTTTTTGTTCCCAGTTTCTTTTGGTACAATAAACAATATAGTTATTATATTAAAATTTGGTTCTTGTTTATAAAGTAGTTATCCCAATCAAACAGATGTTAATTCTGTCATTTTTGTCGGACAATCATATATAAGGTTTCTTAACTGGAAAAACACAGCAAGTTTTAGGGAACCTACCGAGAATTTGATGCAGGAGAACCAAAGGGTGGCTTCGGCCTCGGAGTCACACAAGGCGACGGAATGACGGGGATCACGCGTGCAAGGGCACACGTGGGTTGGTGAGCGCATGGGCGCACACAGACAGGATCGACCCTGGCAAGCGGGAGCATGCGGGGGGGTCGCTGGCGCGCGGGGAACTCGGTGGGCTGGCGGAGATAGCTAACGCAGGCGCGGGAGGTCGGCGCGGGCTGGCGAAGGGCCGGTCGGGCTGCATCGGTAATGCCTCAAGAGAGGTGTCAAATCGAACGGAGCATGGTGGGGAGCATCGTGGTGCAGTCGAATTTGGGAGAGGACGAGTATAGGTGGAGATAGAAGAGGCTTATGAAGGAATAGAAGAGAGCTTCTGGGAGATTTATCTTTTGTTCGTACAGGGGAGAGACTATCAGATCTGGGAGTGGGGGTGAGGAGTCGGGATAGTCGGGTGACTGGGGGAGTGGGTTGAACGGGTAAATGGGTTTGGATAGGAAAATGGGTTAACGGGTTGAACCAATAGGTAACGGACTCAAGCTATGGGCTTTAGTTGGTAGGTCTAATTTAAACTAGCTAAAAGTCATTCAATTGATAACCTGATAATTATAACCAATAATTAATAAATCTATATAAAACTAAAATTGGTTTTCCTATTCTTCGACATATATATATATATATATATATATATATATATATATATATATCAAAATATTATAATATATATATAATATAAAATATTATATATATATATATATATATATAATATATATATATAATATATATATATATAATAATTCTAAAACACTGGCAAACAACTTAAATATTGTGAAACCCATTTACTATTAAATTCTAATTTATGGGTTTTACAACCTTCCCTTCTTAGAAAATTTCGTCCTCGATATTTCTATAGGTAGTAAAAAGAGGTTTAGAACGTACATAGAACAGATAAGGGTACTTCTCCCTCATATCAGACTCGCTTCCAGGTTGACTCGCCTGGGGAGTTGTGATGCCACTCCACTCTGACTAGTAGAATCACAGTATTTCGCAACTTCTTCTCTCTGCGATCCAAGATCCTTATCGGCTGCTCCGGTACTGTGAGACTTGGCCCAATTTCCAGCTCTGAGTAATCGAAATATGGCTTTGGTCTGGTACATAGTGCCTCAGCGGCGATACATGGAAGACTTTGTGCACGCTCTCGAAGTTAGGTGGAAGGGCCACTCTGTATGCTACTTCTTCAACCCTTTTTAGCACTTCAAAAACCAATATACCTGGGACTAATCTTCCCAGCTCTGCCAAATTTGATACTGCCTTTGGTGGGGAAATCCTAATGAAGACCTTGTCTCCTGCCTCGAACTCCAGTATTCGGCGTTTATTGTCTGTCCATGCTTTTGGCGGTCCTGTGCAATCCTCAACGTGTCTTTGATCATTTTCACTTTCTCCGCAGCATCCGTGATCATTTTTGGTCCCAGCATAACTCGATCTCCTACGTCATCCTAAGCTAGTGGAGTGCGGTAATGACATCCATACAACGCTTCAAATGGTGTCATACGGATGCTGGCCTAGTAGTTTTTTTTAAGAGGACTCGGCCATGTCTAAGCATGTCCTCTAGCATCTGAATAGTCCTTTTTGACAGTCCATTAGTCTGCGGATGATATGCGACGCTAAACTTTAGCTGAGTCCCCAAGATTTCCTGCAAACTCTTCCAATAGTGGAAGGTGAACCGGCTATCTCTATCTGATACGATTTTAACTGGAAATTCGTGAATCATACAGATATGTAGCATATAAAGAGCTGTTAACCTCTCGGTGGATAAACTAACCTTGAAGGAAATAAATTGGGCAGACTTGGTCAGTCTGTCTACAATTACCAAGATTGCATCCTTCCCTCCTTGGGATCTAGGCAATCCCGTTACATAGTCCATGGTGGTATGTTCCATTTCCACTCCGAAATGGGAAGCAGATGTAGCAATCCTGCTGGCCTCTGACGGTTTACCTTCACCTGCTGGCAGATCAAGTCCTTGGAGACAAATTCAATCACATCTTTTTTCATTCCAAGCCACTATACATGTACTCTCTTATCCTTATACATTGTGTTTGCTCCTGGATGGATGGAATGTTACGACTGATGTGCCTCATGTATCAGTTCGTTCCTCAATTCACTAGTCGGCACGTAAAGTCTCGTTCCATGTCTTAATGCTCCATCTACAGCTATTGAGAAACCCTCAAGTGTTCCGGCCAACACTCGGTCTCTCAGCTTGCACAGTGTCTCATCTCCTGGAATTGAGTCTCTTTGACTCTGTTGATTAGGCTGGACTGCACTTGTAATTGCATCATGGGCGAGTCAACTCCTGGTACTGTAGCTTCTTTACCAAGCTTCATCATCACTTCTTCTAGTAACACAATATCTAGCCCAAGCTTCTCCACGTCTTCTAGCAGATGTAGGTCCTTTGTTAGAAACATAGCCATCGGGTACCGACTAAGTGCATCATCAACTACGTTAGCCTTACCTATATGGTACTGTAAGTTGATATCAAAATCCTTCATGAGCTCCAGCCATCGCCTCTGGCACATGTTGAGCTCCTTTTGTATAAAGACATACTTGAGACTTTTTTGGTCCGTGTATATCTCTACTCGTTCGCCGTATAGGTAGTATTTCCAGAGCTTCAAGGCGAAGATGATTGCTGCTAGTTCCAGGTCATGCGTCGGGTACTTCTTCTCATGGTTTTATAACTACCGAAAAGCATAATCAATTACTTTTCCATGCTGCTGTAATATACATCCCAATCCCTTGTCAGAAGCGTCGCTATAGATGGAGAATCCACCTGATCCTGAGGGTAGCGACAAGATTGGTGCTGTGTCAACCTTCTCTTCAAATCTTCAAATGATGCCTAGTAGTCTATGCACATCCGGATAGTTTCGTCCTTCTTGGACACAAATAAGACTGGTGCCCCAAGGGTGAAGTGACACTCCTCATAAATCCCTGAGCCTTAAGCTCGTTGATCTGGTCCTTCATCTCCTTGGCCTCCTTAGGATTTACTCGGTAACAACGTTGTGAGATAGATGAAGAGTCAGATACTAAATCGATAAAGAATTCTACGTCTCGATCATGAGGTAATCCTGGAATATTGTCAGGGAAGACGTCTAGAAATTCTGCTATAGGAGGATGAGGGGGTTTGATTTCTTCTTTGATAGAGATTTATGTGATGGAGGTGTAGGATACACACCCCATGTTGTCCGGTGCTCGAACCACCTCAAACTTGGGCCCTCTAGGTGGACTAAAGATGACACTATTGGTGACAGTCTATCAAAGCATGCTGCTCACTCAGCCAGTCCATTTCCAGGACTACATCGTAGTTAGGGAGAGGCATTACTAAAAGGGGTGCTAGGAAGGTTTGACCTGAAATAGTGATAGGACAGGTACAAGTTTCCGTGATTGGGATAGGTCCACCTTCGGTCATTACTCTACAAATCATCTAACTACATCCTATATCTAAGTGATATGCAACAATGAAGTTTGATATAAAGCTTTGTGAAGCCCCCAAATCAAATAAAGCTAAAGCCGGGTGCGAATGTAATAGAATAGCACCTGCGATGACATCTCCTGCAACCTCTGGTTCTATCTCTGGCTTCTCAACGGCCAAGGCAAAAGCTTGCCCTGCTCTGTGCCGGTTATAGTGCTGCTGCTGGATAGGTAGTAGAACTCTCTGTTGTCTTGCTCTAGTCACGTTGAACGACTTTGGACAGTCATTCACCTGATGGGTGGTAGACCCACAAGCAAGTTAATATCCTAATTTCTTCTTGCAGATCTCTGCGGTGTGATCGGGCCTTTTGCAATAGGTGCAGTTGGGCACCTTTGGTTGATTATATTGGGGTGCTCTGTTGGGTGCTGCTGTCTGCTAGGATCGTTGTGGGTAAGATGGCATGTTGTTTCTGTTGTTGTTGTGCCTCTTGGAGTTGCCCTGGTAGTTGATGTTGGACCCTGGGTGCTTCTTCTTGGGCCGAGCAGACGAACTGGCCTAAATATCTTGGGCCACCCCCAACATCTTGTCGTAAGTCTTCGTACCATTTGCAGCTACCAAGACGCGGATCTTCCTCGCAAACTGTGCCAGAACTTCTTGGCACGCTCCACTGGATCATCCACCAGGCAAGTGGCAAATCTGTCGAGCTGGTTGAACTCAGCTGCATACTCCTCGATAGTGCATTCTCCTTGCTTCAGGTCATAAAATTGCCTTACCATAGCTTCCAGGACGGCTTCCGGAAAGAACTTTCGCTTGAATTGCTTCTTGATGGAATGTCAGGCGATTCCTCCAGTCTGCAATCTTGGCTCATTTCTGTACCAAATGCTAGCCAAATCCCTAAACTGAAGACCAACGGCCTCTACCATGAGGTCGGTAGGGAATCGAGCGACGCTGAGAAGTTGCTCCATATCATCCAGCAATTCATCTACTTAGATGATGCCCTCTGTTCCTTTGAAAGGGCGCGGGTCCAATTTCTTGAAGTTCTCAATAGTTCCGACCTTTTTCTAGATAATAGGCTGCTTGTCAGACTTAAATTTCTCCAATGAAACATAAAACTTTAACAAATATTCTTATTTTACCTTAGCAGGCCTCTGATCGAACTAAGATGAATCTAGGGCTACCATAGCCAAATTATGAGAATTCTCTATGCCCTCTCTCATAATCACGGTCAACTCGTGATTGGCTTCAGCTTGGGCCCTCTGGGCCTTAAGAAATCCTCGTAACAGGCCTACGAGTTCGGTGGGGTCTACTAGCACAAGTGGAGCAACGGGAGGATTCACACTACAGAGGTGGTGGTGTGGTCCTGAGAGGAATATGTGATGCTACATGCACTGAGGAAGTATAAGCAGTGCGGGCAGCCCGTGCATTATGTGGGCGGTCAGTGAGCTGCAACGGAGAAGGGTCAAAATGCGCCTGGGTACGGGTACTCAGAGGATGAACCCTCTTCGATGGCAGGACCCGAATGGGTTGTCTTCCCTCTTGCCATCCTCTGGAAAGTTTAGGTAGCATAAATAAGCAAGGTAAACGACAAAACTATAAACAAGCAAAAAAGATATATAAATAGATAAATTTGATCCTATGTTGTGACGGGATTAAATATTCTAAGTATTAATTATTTCTAGAGTCTGTTTTTCTAAAGTCATTCTTAAACCTAAGGTCAAAATACATGACTGCATGTTTGTGTAGAATAAGTTGACTAGACCAAATTTCGCAGAACATAGACCTGCATGGCTATGAAGCCCATAATTTTTGTGTTATTTTTATTTATGTTTTATTAATAATATTTGTGAGCCCAATATCTAAACCCCATAACTTGAGCCAATTAGAAACCCAAACCCGAAACCCACACCTAAACCCATGACTAACCCGTTCCCACTCTCTCCGGTTCTCCCTCAGATCCACTCCCTATGCGGAACACCCCACGTCTATTTTTCTCACATATTGTATACTCTCAGAAACCATTCCCCATTCACAGAAACTTCCCAACTCCCCTATCTTCTAATTTCTTCATATCTTCTTTCCCGCTGCTCCGTTCCCAAACCGAAGCCATCCCCGCACTCTCCGCAGTACCCCGGTCACATTGACACCACTCTCGCCGCATTTTTGTGACGACCCCTGACATCGGACCGGCACCGATAGCTACTTCCTGCCATGCCAGCGTCGGCCGACCCTTGCCAGGCGTTCCCACCACTCCGACGACCCCGCCAGCCGTTTCGCCGCGTCGGCGACCCTCTCCAGCGCACGCCAGCGCCTCCCGCAGGTGCCTCGACCGACCCCAGCCTCTCGGCGTGGCCCCCGCCACGTGAGCAGCCACGGACCCCCCTTCCATGCGGTTCCTCCGCCGTGCCAGTGCGCCTATGTACCGATCCATGCACGCACAGCGCCCTCGATGACACATGGCCGCGCCCTGCGCCTCTCGTACGTCGCCCGACTTCTCGTGTACGTTCCCTTGCCGCCCTCGTGTCCGCGTGCACGTGCCTGTGCCCGTGCCCACGTGCGTTCCGAGTCCGAGGCATCCCCTCGGTGCTCCATCACAGCTTTCGGTAACCCTGCAACCTTCTGTTTATTGCACAAAAATCTTAAATCAATTCCTGTTCCGACTGGAATTGATAGAATCAAGCTCTGTCAATTCCGATAGGTAGTTTAGATAAGTTTCTTATTTTTGACTTGGTAATAATATTGTTTGCTTTTAATTAGAATGGTTAACATTAATTAGTTAGCTTCATGGAATTTAGAGTTATCATCTACGTTTAAATTATGAATAATGTCAAATTAACGTTATTTCAACGACTATATCACTTTTGCCATAACTTCATTATTATTGTTAAATGATAAAACTTAGTCTCAAAATAACTAATATTAGCAAAACATATTTTAATATAGGAATTAGTATTGTTATCGGCAAAACTACATAATTATGTTTTTATATAAAATGATTTTTTCCTAAGTTAACCATTATTTCTATTAATAGAGTTTATGGAAATAAAAACTAGAGATAATAACGTATTTTCCAATAAAATCATAATTTTTACTAAAATAAGGTTTTACGTATTTTATTACTAAAAGGTTATTCTTTACTAAGAAATAGTATTAGTAAAATATTTAATAAAGTTTATTTAGAAAAATATTAAATTAGATTTCGAATATTTTGGAGTTAACGCGATATTTCTATTTAAATAATTTATGATAAAAAATGCTACTATTTTTTATAACATTCCAAAATACATTAATTTCCGCCCTATTTACAAAATACTAATAAAAATAGTTTTACCAAAATATTGCATAATTAAATTATTATTTCTCTAAATAAAAGGGCAATGTTTATAATTAAGCGCAGATTTGTCAAGTGGCTTTATTAGCCAACCTTTGGAATAAGTTCTAAGGACGGATTATTGTTAATGTAGATTCGGATCCCGGATGCTAGCCGTTAGTTTCTACACCGAGGATACAACCAAGGCAAGTTTCATATCTTTCATGTCTATATTTTATTTAATAATTAAATGTGCATCAGTAGAATCATGTATATTGTAGCGACACTGATTCACAGTGGAGCCCTCTCGGACTCCACATTAATTGATTGATTGCCTCATTGACTCATTGACTCGGGGATTGATTGGAGGAGTAGTATAACATCTGTGACCAAAGCCATTGTTACGAATATTGCCTCTCTCGCGCTAACCCCGACTGCACGGGGGTTGAGCCGTACCGTATACTATTATTTGGCCAAAATGATAGTATACACATAGCCTCTATCCAGCCGGTCACCGATCAGTTAAATACTGAAAGCACTATTGACTCATTGAAGATTCCAGCTTCTGAAATTTATTGCCTGATGTCTCTTTTATTATTATCTAGAAAAAATTATATAATGCTTTTAAACTGTCTTACATCATTTATTATTATTTAGAATGTTAGATGTGGATATATGTTCTTACTCCCCTTCTGACTGGAGACCAACATTTTTAGGTGACTGCGACGACAAGGATCACGCTTTTAGTTCTTTCTACGGACCTTGTCCGAACCCTAACAAGGTAGCTGAACCTGACCAGGGAGCCCCAGATTATTAGTTGTGCCATCGGTTTAGTTTATTTCCCTTCCAGTTGTAATAAAAATTGATGTAATAATTGAATATTGTTTTGCTTGTGTTTTTTTCAGACTTTTAGTAAATTTTTTAGATTCAATAAAATGTTATTTCTTTCCACTTTAGATATTGTCTGCTTGTGTTACTGTTTGATACAGCTTACTGCCACCGTCTCACAATGGTGTAGGCTGGGCATGATCTGATCAGACCCAGTATATTGGGATCGGGTCGTAACATATTTTTAGTGGTAGCCCATGCAGGTCCAGTTTTGTAAATGGGTCTAGTCAACTTAGTCTATACCAGCATACAGTCTTGCAATCTGACCTAGGTCTAGGAATTACTCTAGGAAACAGACTCTAGAAACAACTAGAACACCTAGATTATATTCACCCTGTTACAACATAGGGCCGAAATTATCTATTTAAATATATATTCTTTAATTTCTTGTAGTCCTATAGGCTACCTTGCTTATGATTGTACCCAAACCTTTAAGAAGATGACAAAAGGGAAGACGACCCGTTCTGGGCCTGCTGACGAAGAGATTTCTTCCTCCAGGAATACCCCTACTCGCTTAATTAGTCTCCTTTTCGGTGCAGCCACTACCCGTCTTCGTGCTGCACGCACTCCCCGTGCCGCATGCACCTACTGTGCATACAGCTGTACCGATTCCTCCGAAGCCCATACTATCAATTGCTGATGTGAATCCTCCAGCTGCTCCACCAGTGCCAGTAGACCCTGCCGAGCTCGTAGGCCTGCTATGAGGAGTACTTGAGGTGCAAGGGCTCAAGCAGAAGCAAATCACGAACAGACCGCGCGCGACCATGAGGAAGGGTATGGAAAATGTCCATAATGTAGCTATGATAGTGCTGGATTCATCACAGATGGACCAAAGGCCTGCCAAGGTAAGAGTATAGTTGATAAGTTTTATGTTTCAGTGGAGAAATATAATTCTGACTGGCAGTCTATTATCCAGGAGAAAGTTGGGAATATTGAAAGTTTTAAGAAGATGGATCCACGGCCTTTGAAGGGAACCGAAGGCCTCATATACGCGGACGAATGGCTGGACGACATGGAGCGACTCCTCAGTGTCGCTCGAATCCTAGCTTACCTTATGGCAGAGGTTGTAACTCTACGGATTCGGGATCTGGCCAGTATATGGTACAAGAACGAACCCTGATTCCAGACTGGAGGAACCTCCTGACGTTCCTTCAAGAAGCAGTTTAAAAGAAAGTTCTTTCCGAAAGTTGTCCTAGAAGCCATGGGGAGGCAGTTTCATGACTTGAAGCAAGGGGATCGTACCATAGAAGAGTATGCAGCCGAGTTCAGCCCGCTCAGTAGGTTTGCTCCCCGTCTGGTAGTAGACCCGGTGGAGCGTGTCCAGAAGTTCCGGCACGGTCTGTAGGAATAAATTCATACCATGGTTGCCGCCAATGGAGCGAGGACATACGATAAGATACTGAAGGTGGCCCAAGATGTGGAGGCCAGTTCGTCTACCCGATCCAAGAGGGAGCACCCAGGATCCAGCAACAACCACTAGGATAACTTTAAGAGGCCCAACAACAACAACAACAACAATAACAGGTCCTCTCACCAGCAACAGCAACAGTAGGATAAAGTACCCCAATAGAACCAATCGAAGAACTGTACCTACTGCAATAGACCTGGGCACATAGCAGAGATTTGTAGGAAGAATCTAGGACACTGTCTTGCTTGTGGGTCTGCCACCCATCAGGTCAGGGACTGTCCACTACGTTCAATAGAATTGGAGCTGGACAGCAGAAAGGTCCACTATCTACCTTACAGCAATGCTACCAGCACAGGACTGGGCAAACTTTTGCCTTGGTCGTTGAGGAGCCAGAAGCAGAGTCGAAACTGAAAGAGATGTCATCATATGTGCCATTTTATTACATTCATACCCGACTTTAGCTTTATTTGATTATAGAGCATCACACAATTTTATATCATCGGATTTTATTGCTATACCATATAGATGTAGGGTATAGTAAGTTGATTTGTAGAGTAATGACCGGAGGGGGACCTATCCCTATCACATAGACTTACATCTGTCCAATCACCATCTCAGGTCATACCTTCCTAGCACTCCTTCTAGTTATGCCTCTTCCTAACTACAATGTAGTATTGAAAATGGACTGGCTGAGCAAGCAACATGCCTTGATAGACTGTCATCGGGGTTATGTTATCTTTAGTCCACTTGGAGGATCTAAGTTTGAGGTAGCTCGAGCGCTAAAAAGCATGGGGTGTGTCTCCTATACCTCCATCACAGAAGAATCGGACCCCCCATTCCCTGATAGCAGAATTCCTAGATGTCTTTCCCGACAACCTCCCTAGATTACCCCTGATCGAGATATAGAGTTCACTATCGATCTAGTACCTGGCTCTACCCTTATTACACAGAGAAGCTACAAAGTCAACCCTAAAGAGGCTAAGGAGATGAAGGACCAGATTGGTGAGCTCAAGGCTCAGGGATTTATTAGAGATGGAGCTTCACCCTGGGGATCACCAGTTTTGTTCGTGCCCAGAAGGATGGAACCGTACGGATGTGCATAGATTATCGAGCATTGAAAACATCACCATCAAGAAAAAGTACCCTCTGTCCAGGATCGATGACCATTTCGATCAGCTGAGCGGAGCGAAAGTTTTCTCAAAGATTGACCTCAGGTCGGGATATCACCAGGTCAAAGTACGAGAGGAGGATATTCCGAAGACGACATTCAACACTAAGTATAGATAATATGATTTCTTAGTCATGCCCTTTGGACTTACAAATGCCCCAGCTGTGTTCAAGAATCTCATGAACAAGGTCTTCAATGAGTACTTTGAACAAT